>JAANSK020005801.1:0-18690 GCA_011763485.2 Isoetes engelmannii
ACAAACATAAATGACAGGTTCAAATGCTTACTGCTCCAGTGTTTGAGGCCATGACAACCAAAGCAACTCCTTTTTTCCGCTTCATAACAACATTCTCGACACCTCCAAATTCCTCAAATATCTCCTTCAGTTTTTCAGCAGTGTATCCACCATCACCACCTCCCAAGCAAGTCCAAGAAACTTTTAAAGTTTTATCTAGCTCTTCGGTTGTGGCAGTAAAAGTATTAAGAGGCGCATCAGCCACATTGTTGGGAATCAGTCCAGCTTCACGAAGCTTTCTTGCACGATTTGCACGTATTCTGGCCATTTCTTCTTGCAGCCGTTTTGCTGCAGCATCCTCTGCTACTTTCTGCTGTTTCTGCAATTCATATGCTTTTTCCCTTTCCCTCAAATCTTGCATCATTTTCTGACGCTTGGAACTATGCTGACTCTCTTTGTCCAACCTTGCCTTCTTAACCATCAATAAATCATCATAAGCCTTTCGTGCCTTCTCATCAGATAAAACTTCATAGGCACGCTGAAGTCTCGCAAATTCATTAGCTGAAAGCACAACAAACGCACGCATCAAAAGCATGTCCATTCATCAGCACCAATATAAAACTTATCCGTTCGAATATGCAGACTAGGTTCGTTACTAACAATTCTAACAATGTTAATCATCAAGAAACACTTTCATAGATTGATCAATACAGAGAGCGTGGAAGCCATTCATTTACCTGCAATTGGGTCATCAGGACGTTTGTCAGGGTGACATAGAAGGGCCCGGCTTCGATAGGCTTTTCGAACTTCTGCGGCCTGAGCTTTGACACCGGAATCCAACCCCAGAATGAGGTAGAGATCTTCTTCTTCCATGCTGAAGCGTTAATGAAACAGAAATCACAGAAGCTGGGTTCGTTGTTGTCAAACGCCCTAGATTGAAGACGCCGCCGGAGCTAAATGGCGGATCAATGGAGCTGCATGCGAGGCGCTTTAATTTTGCTAGGCCTATTCGTTGCCTTTTTTTTGCTATTAACTTTGAACACCTTTTTGAATTATATAAAAAACGTTTTTAGGTTTTTACGGCCTGCAATGGCCTCGGCACCACACACACATAGACACCCGCCAACGGGTGAAAATAGTGTTACCCTAGTTTTGGCGATTCCATCGCATTTCATACCATCCCGTGGAATCACCATGCCCTCCGCAATGAATTTCGTTCCGCCCGCCCCGTTTCGGCTTCTGGCACTATCAGGTCCCTCCTGACACATTGTAGCCATCCGTCCCCGCGGCGGATCCTGGCCGTCCAAATTTTACCTCGGGAAGGAATCACCCATGGCCTATCCTTCCAGACAGAATCACCACTTCACGATTCCGCCCGACGGAATCACAACGCCTTTCACCCGTCCAACAGAATCGCACAATCAAACATTCCGAGGCGCGGAATCACCGATGGCATATTCCACCGGAAGGAAAACCTCCACCGTTATTCCCCAAAATGGAATCACCCATAAACATATTCTTTCCTATGGAATCACCAGTGGGTCAATCCCTTCCGACGGAATCACCCCACAACGCGGAAACCCAGCCGCCGCCCTGTCCGACTGACAGGACCTGCAACCGCATCCCCCCCGTCCGCTTGCCGAGGTAATCGCTGCTCTTGAAAAGGCTATTCCTCCGGGCAGAATCACCTCTCAGAATCCCCCAGGAAGGAATCTCCACCTGCCCCATCCCCCGCCGCAGAATCAACACTCAGAATACCCTTGAAAGGAATCACAACGGACCCTTTTTCAAATTTTTGAAATTCGAAATTAATTCAGGGACCTTGCGATGGCCCTTTTTTTTTTTTTTTGAAATTCCTGTTGCGCGTACGGTCCGGCCAATGTGGCGATGCCACCTGCCGGTCATTACCACCCCAGGGAATCACAATGCCAACTTAGGCCATGTTGGAGTTCAAATGGGGATGATATCTTGGAGCTGCGGGTGAACGAAGTTCGGGGCGCCGCCAGACCGCGTTCGATTAGAACACATTGGAGCTTTACATGGACCTTAATGAGAAGATTGAGGAGGTAGGTACTCTGGAAAATCTGTTTGAGGTTGCAAAGCCTTATTTAGGATCATTCTGGTAGGTGCAAGCAGGCATTTGGCAAAGCGATCCGGCGCCTGGGCCCTTTGACCACACCCGACTACCCTGGAGGATGCAAGAGCATCAGGTTCCTCCTCTACAAGGGGGAGGAACTCAATTGGTGTGGGTCAGCCACGTTCCAACCTCGCGGGCTATGGATTTCATAGATGGAGAGAAAAATTGTGGAGAAGCAACTTGCAATTTTTACATAAGAAGCTCTCAAACCAACACAGAGCTATCCAAACCAAGCAAAGGTTCTTATCTATCTCTCAAAAGGTATGCATTCCCCCGGTGAATACAATGCCAATTGAATGCAGGAATCAATGAGTTTGCATCCGGAACACATGTTTTGGTGTACCTATGGCCCCGAGGACAAAACCGAGAACACATATATGGTGGAGGATCAACGTCCGCCTCCAGGGAAAAAAAGGAAAAGGGTAGAAAGGGCAGAGGGCTGTCGAAGGGGTTGCCAATGCTATTTTAGTCTGAAACAACTCTACCTTCTACCCGGCTGCACACAGATAACCTTCCACAAATGGGATCATGTCAACCTGGAGGGTGCAATCTGCCATGGGAAAGCCTTAGCAGTTGAGAAAGGTTTGTGGTGGCGGCTGGCACCTTGGCTATCTGCCGAAAAGAAGGAATGGATAAAGCAGAAGCTAGTGCATTACATGACACCGAGAATTGTTATGAACATCCACCAGGTAAGGGTAAACCTCAAGAAAGATCTTGTTGGGTTGGATGGGCTTTCCATGGATGACATGCTGAAGATGCATGAAATATACAACATTGATAAGTGTGTGGCCCAAAGTGTCTGGAAGTTGCATGAAGACCAGCCAACAAACATCCATATGTGGGTAGAACAGCATCTAGATAGTGTATTCCATTTCGAGCATGGTAATGTCTTCCAGCTTGGGGTTATGACCCAATCCAAAGGGATGCCTTGTTGAGATTTGGGAAGGACAGAGCTATTTGTCTCGACCCAACTTACAAGACAAACGAGAAGAGGTAGTGCCCAAAACTTATGTAATCTAGTATTATCCTGATTACTCAAGTACTTTGCAAACTAACATTGTTAAATATTCCAGGTACTACCTCTTCACACTCATTGGATTTGATGACTACTTCAATGGGATGCCCTTAGCTTACCTTATCACAAACACCCAGAAGAAAGAGCCATTAGTTAGATGGTTACAGGCCTTGAAAGTGTGGGTTGCACCCCACGACCCGACATGGAAGCCTTCATGTTTTATCACCAACTCATGTGATGCTGAAATTTATGCAGTCAAGAAGGTAAGTTCCCTAGTGTGTATCATCTTATCTAATTTTGTGCAAGAGTTACATGTGCTATCTTTCTCCATAGAGGTGTGCCCTAAAGTCCGCGTGAACCTTTGCATTTGGCATGTGAGAAGGGATTGACTGAAATAGTTACGAAAGCACGTGAAGATCAAGGAGATAAGAAACCAAATGTTCAAGGAGTTGGGTGAGATCATATATGGCACGAAGTGCCCTCCAGGTAACAATCAATATGGTGAAGATCACAATGAAGCTGTTAGGCATGAAGCCCTAAGGAAATTGGAGGCCTTGAAAGAAAGGTACACACAATACCCAAAGTTGGCCTCGTATATGAACCAAGAATGGACTTGCAACATTTGTGCTTGGGTATTGGCTACGAGAATCTTTCCCCATTCCAAATCAGGAGACCAATGCTGGCATAGAGGCCTGGCACAAGGCACTAAAATTGCGCCTTGGGATATCCAAATCCCAACTAAAAGGCCGGAGGTTAGATTGATTATTTCACATGCTTGTACACAATGTCGAGACCCACATGGCATATTCCAGGTAAAATGGGTCATAGATTCGTTTTTGTATCTTTAGGTGTGCACTACAACTCACTAATGATGTGTCATTTGTTTGGCAATAGGGGTTTGAAGGAGGTTGGTTTTGTCATAAATGCCTCACATGAGCAAATTGTGGAGTCTGCAATTCGAGGGGCAAGGGGATTCCCGAATGACGCAGAGACATTCATTGATCTTGTAGGACGGGAAGCACATGTCCAGACTCTGGATTTGAACTGTGAACCCTACTTCGTGAATGGTGCACATAGGAATTGGGATAGTTGTGATTGCCCGTGGGGGGGTCAATGGGAACCTTTGCAAGCACCAGGTGAAGGTTATCCAATTGATGGATAGGCTTAGAGACCAAGACTTATTGAGAGTCCTCGGGTCCGATTATGGCAATGCAGCTGGTGGGATGGAGCATTTGTACCCATGCCCAGTTGGGACAGACAGTTCTAATGATATGCCTCAAGATGTACCGAGTTGCCTACAGTGTCTCTAGATGGTGACAATAGACCACCAAAGAATGTTGGAAAGTCTATGGAGATGCTAGGGCGTCATTGAAGTCATGTGTTGTGAGGGTTATGGATCGGGCCTTGAAGGATCCCAGCTTCCTCATGGGCATAAAAGTGATGATGAGACAACTTGACATCAAACTTGAGAGGATGAACGAGGAAGAGGCTAGTGACACTACCATTACATCTCTGCATGTACTGAGGGCCGAGGAGGCATGTGGCACGAGCCTTGCTAGGCTGAAGCCACTCCTTGAGTTGGGAAAGCAGAAGCCAAAAGAGAAGAAACAAAGTTGGAAGGAATTTGAAATGGAAAACCTTGCCTAGCTGTGTGAGCACTAGGCGTGCTTGATGTTAGCCACTTTCTTTGTACCAAGCATATGTACTTGTATTTTGTTCCTATACTAGTTGTGCAAATACTTCTGAAGCAAATACTTTTGGGATAATACTTCCACTAGTGTAATTAGCACAAGTATTAATACTACTAGTATACATACAACCAGTATAAATACCACTAGTATAAATACCACTACTATAAATACCACCAATATAAATACTACTAGTATAAATACTACAAGTAAAAATGCAACATGTGTAAATACTACTAGTATAAATACTACAAGTATAAATGGGTCCAATATAAATATTACAAGTATAAATACTACTAGTATAAATACTACAAGTATAAATACTGCCACCAATATAAACATTACTAGTATAGTAAAAATACCACCAATACTAAATACAAGTATAAATACCACTAGTATAAATACTACCAATATACATACCAACAATACACCTACAACCAGTATAAATACCACAAGTATAAATACCACTACTATAAATACCACCAATATAATGCTACTAGTATGAATACTAATGGGATAGTAGTTATACAGGTATCACCCCTCAGAATCCCCCGTGAAGGAATATCCACTTGCCCGATCCTCCGCCGCAAAATCAACATTCAAAATTCCCCCGGAAGGAATATCCACATCGCCGATTCCCTCCGACGGAATCACTGGCGGTGCAGATTCCCCGGGACGGAATATCCCCAAAGCACATCCCTCGTAGTGGAAGCACAACGGACCATATTTAAATTTTTTGAGATTCGAAATTAATTTAGAAACAGTGCAAAAACCCTTACAATGCAAATTCCTTTACATTGCAAAATTGGATTGGTTGCAGCTGCTTGCCCGCAAGGAGTACAAATTAAAAAATTGAACGAGTGCAAATAGCAAACAATCAACTGCATGGCAAACACTCGCTTGTCGATTTCTTTCATAACTAGAGGGTAACAAAATGCAGGCTCCAGGCCTTGAATACAACGATTTTAGTGAGCAAGAAGGCATAGACCTTTGCATAACTGGAGGGCTCGACATTCAACATATAATTCACAAAACATTAAAAAAAAAACATTAAACGGGTGCCGGTTTTTCAAACTGTAGGTTTTGGAAACACCTCGTTTCCTCTGCATTCACACATTTACAGACTCAGTGGAGGCAACTTATCTCTAGATATTAGAAACATTCTTTGCGGAATATGAATCACCTTTCAACTCCCTGCAGCATTGGACGGGAAAAACGAAATCGTCATCACCCTCTGCAAATTCAAAAACATCCTTCTCTTTTTTCGACCCACCATGACCATCGTAGTGATTGCATGTACCTCCTGCTGCATACGGCTTGGGAATGACAGTTTCGCGGATGTAGGCAAACAAGTTCTTCGCCCAATCCTCGTCGAAGATATCCTTGTGGTCTGGGATTCTGGACAGATTGGACACTCGAATAGGCACCCTGATGCATTCGCAACCTTCCAGCCTGGGTATGGCGACGGACAAAGGAGGCACTTCAACCAGGGAGGAACTTCGAAGGCTTTGTTGGAGGCTCTCCAGCCTGCATGTTTGCAACGCTTCCAAAAAACCCAGATCAACAACTAGATACCCATCGACTATTGCAACAAGAGGACAGTTTGCCATATCTGCAATCGGCTAAGTCAAAGATCACAAACCACCATCGTTTCCAAGCGCATGCAGCAACAAGCGTAGAAATACTCACCGTAATAACTTACTTTGACACAGGCCGCCCCTTCCGAAAGCTGCCCGCCTGATTTGCTCGCCCGAAAGCTCAACAACGCCAAATAGTCGGAGTTCGATGACAGAAGAGCCGTTGCGCAAAGAAACAAGGTTGGAACGAAGTCGGAGCTGGTCCGGCAGTCGTTGACGATTCCTTGGGAAGGATTCCCCCGGCCCCTAGATTTTTTCCTAGATAGGGACCCAGGCAAAGCCGTCTACGTATCACCTATTCAGTGGGCCACGTACGGCTGAGGCAAGCGGGGTCAGGTGGCCAGGAAGCTGAAGCGACATGCCCATTAATTCCTGCGGATAGCAATGATTACTTTGGTAATTCTATTGCATGGAATCATGCATTGGTGATTCCACGTCATGGTATCGTTCGATGGTGATCCCCCCTACAACGTATCACCACATGCTGACATCGCCAAGGATTGCCGACGCCACTTGCGAATTCCGCAAGGTGGTGATTCTGCCGGACGGAATTTACGTTCTGTGATTTCGCGCAAGTGTATCACTATATGCCGAGGTGGCGTTGACCTGGCCATTGTGCCTGCTGCCACGATGCAGGCAGTTGCTTCATGTGCCACGTGCCCATTCCTGGGTGGTGATTCTATCGCGATGTATCTTACTTTGATGATTCTATAGGATGGAATATCCATCCGGTGATTCCGCGCATGTGTATCGTTAAGGGCTGACATGGTAGTGACGCGGTGTCCAACTGACTGCCACGTTGCAGTTGTTAGGGCAGGGTGACACATATGCATTCATGGGTGATGATACCATGGCGCTGAATATGTTTATAGGGGATTCTGGGGGAAGGAATACAACATGGGCTAGTCTGCCACGTGTCTGCTCCTCGGCGTTCACTTTCCTGGCCATTGTTCGGCTAAGTTTATCAAATTAAAGATTAGCGAATATCGGCGGATACAACCGAATAAATACAACATTACCCGGAATAAAAATGAATCTCAATGGTTCTAAGTATCCAAAGTTTGGTAAAAGTCCTAATTTTGCTTTTGGCAATTACGAACAGAGTAACACAAACTTCTTCCCCCAAAATATTTTCAAATTGAAATTTGAAGTTTCATCACATAGAGCAGACATAGATCATTTTGATTCAAAAAAAAAACTGTTATGTTGCAATCGGAAGCAGAGGGTGTTTTGTTCAGCTGTATCAAAGAGTTGCTGGTATCAAGGTCATTGGACTCTCAAGCGGGTGATAAGTGGGTCGTTCTCAGACCAATTCCCTTCAGGCATATGAAATGTGCTTGTTCTTTGCTGAACACAGTGGTAGAACTTCCGAAGCATCACTGCAAAGGTGCAACTAGTCTGGTCAATCTCAGCACGGCCAAACCATGTTGGGGTATTCAACACCTGCAAGGGATTGTATCAGATCTCGAAATCGATGGAATTAAGGCATTAGTGTAGCGAATTATGCTTATAGAGTGATCTTTGGTATTACAGACATCTCTTAGGAACATCTTTATAAAGCAAATTGTATAAATATCACAATCCTGCCCATTTTCCTGCTGGTGGACATTCATGGGGACATAGGGAGCGTTGTGCAGACTGGATAACTCAAGTTTCCACCTCTTCATAATGTCTATCACAAATCTGTCATAAAAAAAAAACAAGTAATTAGTGAAGCAAACTTCAACCTTCGGGGGCAGACTAGAACTCACAAAGTAGTGAAACACCGCGAGTTCTGGTGCATGCCAGATATCGAATCCAAATGTAGCAATGCAGGGCAAGGGGTTTGCAGCCTCCGGCATGCCCCTTGGTCTGAGACAAGTATAAAGAGGCTCTAGTGATTGCTGCAAGGCAATATTTTACAAGGCATCAATTATGAGTGGCAAATTGCGGTCCAAAGTGCGAGAAAGATTCATGATTACCTGCAATTTACAGGGAAGTAGTAGAAACCAACACTTTGCATCCACCAATTCTGCCTGCTGAAGGGCTTGAGGGGGATTAAACTTTCAAACATCTCATACGCACCCGTTTGGTCCTCTAAACTATTTCGCAGGAAAAGCCCAAATACGGCAGGATGGACAAAAACATGCTCGGATCGTTTGTTCTGGGGAATTGAATGGAATAAGGCCCTACATGCCACGACCCATGGTCAGTAATTGTTGAAATTATAAAAACTGTGACAAAGATTTAGCTACTCACAGAAGGTAGGCACCAATGCATTCTGTGAGTAGCCAGTACATCGTTGTGGTAAACACGAAATTCAGCTGGGGCTGATTTCTTGCCTATTCGGATGCCTGTGCTGCACAGAGTAATTGGGTACCTGAAAGTAAAATTACAAGTCCATTTCCTGGACTGCAAACCTGTTTGATAAGAAAAGACCGAATCCAGGAAGGTCGGCTCCAGGCGATACATCATGTCTACTACGGTCCCCTCCTCTTCAGAATTACCTCTTGGATCCGCAAGACCTGCTTCATGAAGTGTCTGCTGCAAACCCTAAATGTAACTCGAAGTCTCAAAAATGATGTGATTGGGAGCTATGCAATCCTCTATTTTTTGAACCCCCCTCTTCTTTTACGGAGTTCTTGGTGAGCTCTTCTTAATTGGAAGCTTGCTCACTTTCTTCTGGGGGAGGGGAGGGGAGGGGGGGGGGGATGCAAATTCTCCATCTACCAGTGCAACTTCCCTGCTATCTTTCTCATTATCCAACCGATCCTGCTCTCTAGCTAGAGTTGTCTCTGCCATCATCTCCTCGAGCGTCAGGCCAAACCTTTTGCTGATTCTGGCACGAATTGCAGCCCTCTTTTGATCCTCTAGGGTCTCTTCCACGCAACGCCTAATTTCAACCTGCTGATTTACCCAGGCCTCTCTGTTCGACATCTTCAGGATCCCGTGCTCTATCCCTCACGGCCATAAGCTCTGCCCAAAACTCTCCTCAGGTTATGTAGCCAGAGATAATCTTCATCAGCACTGCGCTCTACCTGAACCTGCTCAAAGTTCCTTTTTCTTCTTTCCATCTCAGGAATTTTTGGTCATCTGCTGCGAGTAACAGCAGGCAGCTTGTAATCTTGATGCATTGCATGCTTGGCTAGTCTGGGCATCTCAAGATCCCATTTTTTCGAGTAACTGCAACTGCAGTTGGCAAATTCACAATACCAACGGCCATCAAACTCGTTGAACTTCCAATTGGGGATATCTGTCATATCCCTGATAGGCTCCCACGGCAGGTTCTCAACCGCATCTGTGCGCCACTCCATTCAAAATCACCCTTCTCATCAAAATCCTAGTTTACCTTCTTGCTACCATGTCCTCCGCCTGCATCTTAACTTCGTCCATGGATCCAACTGGAAAGCTCGGTTGTGATAAGGTATTCCTCCAAATATTAGGGAAAAGCTCTGATGCTCGATCAGCAAGCTTTGCATGCACGGAAGAGAACTTCTTTGGCATCGAATTAGCCCCAAAACAACTATCAAACCGGCCCTTAGGAGGGGAGTCCACCTCCAATTCAGCCAATTCGTCTGCCAGAGGATTTTCTGCGGGAAAAAGAAAAGTCGAACCAGCGGATTCTTCGACCTTAAAGTTTTCGTTCACAGATGTGCCGAAGCCCTGATCCATCTAGCAAAGCAAATGATTGGCAAGACAAAATAGACAGTCGTCTGGAGAATCTGACCGTCCGAAGAGTCTAAGCGCCGAAAGAAAACACCCAAAGAGAATGTTGGACAGATGGAGAGAGAATTTTTTTTTGCGCTTACTAGGGTGATTCCTTCGAATGGATTGAAATTATCCACGTGTCAGGATTGACAGAAGCGTATGCTATACAGGACGCGTGTAAGTCGTTGATAAGCTGATATTTCTACCTTTATACAATCTGACAAAGTACCGTGTACGGGCATTAAAAGCGGCTACCCTGAATTAATTTCGACCGCCACATGGCATCGATTTTTTTCAAGAATGTTGTCCTGAATTTTTTACCACGATTCCGCTTGACATTCTCAATTGCACCTGCAATTCTTCTCTCAAGCTGCTGGATGCGCAACACGTGGCGCTGAATCTACGGCCACCTTGTCGTCATGTTGCAGGAACGTCATGTTGCAGCGCCTTATATTTTGGCGTGTCAGAAGTGCCTTCGCGCGGCAGCGCATCGGCACTTCTTCCACGCCAGAATTTAAGGCGCACTGTCATTCCTGTATACAAAAGGTCGGAAGCACAACATGAGGTAGACCTTATTTCCATAAGGTTAAGGGCACGGCATTAGGGATGCCATTTCATTTCCTATCAACAGGTGGCTTTGCAACACCTGCTGACAGGGAATGGCAGATCCAATGCCATACCCCATGTTAATAAAGTTTGAAAATCTCTAAAATCTAACTCTGAAGTAAAATTGATGATACATTTACATTGACAATCCATGACCATAAATAGAAATCCGTGGGTTTTCTACACCTTGATCAGCAAGCATGCACTTGGTCTGCATTTCCACATTCGTTGCAACATATATAAGGCTAATTAAATGTGCGCCTATTGCATTTACACCTTATCTTGAACTGCAGTAATCCATATAGCCATCTAGATTCAAAAGTTGAACCAACTGCATTTAAATTACATAAAATTTAGAATCAAATGCTAATTCACTCCCTACCTTATCAGGCAACAATTGATTCTTCAACAATTGATTCTTCAGGCGATAATTGATTTGTAAGTCTTGAACCACCGTACTTTGAGGCAACTTTCTGCACCACCATGGACAGGAACATAAACATGAATATAAAGCTTCATGCATCAAACAACTTCAGCAATATTTGATTTTAAGGTAAAAACTAGCTTTAGTAGCAGTTGATCCATGTGAGTAGGCTTTACCTCTAAGAATAAAAAAAGAAAAAGGAAAATAACCTCGAGCAATGAAATGTAGTAGAAATCCTCCATGTGTTGCATAAACGCGCTACCATCTCTAAGTGCCCTTAGCATTGCAATCTCAGTTTGAAACAAACGTTGAAGAAGTTGCTTTTCCCCATTCAGCTAGACAAGAAGATGTGATGAAAGATCAGTACCTAAAACTGTTTATTGCTCAACTGCCCACTCTAAAAAGGATTATCACGTTACTTACAAATTCTCCAACTATAGTTTCAGGGGTGGTTTCACCAATAACATCTCCTGCGTATTCATCTAATAAATAATTCTCAACCTGGTACTCAATTTAGCCATATTAGCAATTTGATACGATGTGGCATTACAGCAAGCTTCATAGGCAATCAAATGTGTACTGCAAAATTATCTAAAAACAGTTGAGAAGTATACAGATGCATTCAAGACACCAAGTGGAGCTGCCGTGAGGTAAATTGGCTGAGCGACATGGCAATAGCCCATCAATCTTGGAACAGTGGGAATTATGTCGCGGTGGTTGACAACACGCCAGCTATCCCTCACAATCTAATTAGAGTTAACCAAACAAAGTAAATAAAATAGAAGTAAATACGGCAAGGGATTTCTCATGTTTCCAGTTATTTTCTTTACTCATTTTCAATTAAGAGCTGATGCTTGTGTGTGGACATATGGGGACACCATGATTAAGCATCCAATAACAAAGACTTTTAACGATTTCATGATCATCATCGTAGCTACTTTTACATTAATTAAGTTAAAGGAGGTAATTGACCTTATTGTATTGGTCAGCAAATGCTTTGTTCCCAACTCTTGGTGAGCCAAAGTTGTACATTGTAATGTCTAAATCTTGGAATCTACTGCATACCAAAAAGTCAGTTGAAAATGGAGGAAAATGTAACAAATTTACTTTACTATAACATACATATATACACAAGATAAAGTGCAATTATTTTGCTGTAGAATATTAGTACGATGTTGGACACAGATTCAGAACATTGCATCTCGAACTACTTTTTATACTTTTATCATTATCATATACAATGCAACAATAGACTACCATCCCCTATCATTACTTATGCTGAAAAATTCGACTGTCACATAGAGAAAACAAAGCCCTGGCTCATCTCTGTTGTTGAATAATTTCCATGGACAAAGAAAACAACAGGTTACCTAGATAGCTTGCTAGCTGAAATATCCATCGTCAAAAGTGTTGCCAAGGCACCTCCAAGACTGTGCCCTGTGACATACAAGTGCCACTTTGGTACGCTTCCATTGCTGCTACTGCAAAAACAAACAAGTAACACTATATATTACCCAAGGCAACATCAAATGCTAGTACAACTTATTTTGGCCCAACCGGAGCTTGAACTTGTAAAATGGCCAGCACCAGGACACCAATGTTAATTTCAAGTGCCCAAGGCAGGAAAACGTCTTGAAAAAGCCACCTTAAGTCTCTACATCGTGTTCAACATGTAGCTTCTAATAAGTCAATGCAGATCACAGAAGAATGGAAGATAAATACCAGTTTCTCATTTCCTGCCCTGTTTATACCATATGTATGCAGCCAATAATGAGAATTTTAATTTTGTGTGTAGCTGTCATTTCCTTGATGCCAAATTAACCTTGCAGCTAGAAAGATTCTTATAGATGTTCTAATATGGTGAATTACTGTAATGTCTGCCAAATCCAATGGCTACATGGCTAAGCTTGTTAATTAAAATACATTATGTATTAAGTAAGTTTTATCAATACATCAATGTTCCAATTTCTTACATCTCTAACTAATGGCCTAAGCTTGTTGATTAGAATACACCATGTTTTATGTTTGTTTTATCAGTAGATCAGTGCTCTAGTATCCTGCGATTCTTTATAAACTCAAAAAATCAGCATAGTACTCATGGATATACTTACTGTGCTAAAATTGCACATGTAACTAGGTTTAGGTAGGATCGGCCATAGCAGATTGTTTCTCTCCTGTTAGAAAGGCTTCAAACATCTCCATTCTTTAGAATGATGCGGAGCGAACCTTCTATAATTTAAGCTTGAAGTAGCCTTCAGCTATGCTGCTAGGAGAGACAACAAAATGCCAGAAAAACTCGCTTAGCTGGTTTATGTTTCTGTAAAAGGCTTGCCTGATCAAGAAACGACCTGTTTATTTTCAAGTATAGATAAATTGTTCAGCCCCTTGGGAGTTTTCAATGGACCATATTCAACTGTTTCACTAAAAAATAGTAGCACCCAATTTGGACAACTAGGATAAGGCATTATTTGAAGCAGCTTTAGGTCTCAAGCACGACAGAGCTGTCCACCAGAAGATGGTTCTATTTCGGAAGTCTTTTTGAACATGTCCGCTGACGGCTATTTTGTAAAACCCAATTATTTATATTGGCGTTGGAAACAATCCGAGGTTTCAATGCTGCAGATTCAGATTCGTTAAGCTAACATGTTAATCCCAAGGAAGTGTCAACTGGATATGTCTGTAGGCTTAGAAACATTGTTAGAACTTGGGCTTCAAAAGAATAATTATATGGGCTTCAATGGAATATTGTGTGTTCTTCTAAGTACTGCTGGGGCAGAGTTAAGGGCAATATGTCCAGGGACACGAGATGTTATGGTTTGTTCTTAAACCTCTACACTCAAGCTTGTCCCATCAAGAGAAGCTTAACAATGGAGCTTTGTGCTTCAGTATTAGGAAATAAAGAGGAAATGCAGACAGCGCTGGAACTTCAAACTGTTGAAGCTAAATGAAGAGACATGTAACTTCGTAACTTTTTCAGCCTGTGGAATGTCAATTGTGCGTGTGAGACACTGGATCAACTAACTGTAGTAGCTATGTCATCATGTGACTTTAAAGTGTCGTGTCAGCATAGGCACTTTAAATCTCATGTCACTTTGTACTTCCATTTGTCTATCTAGTCACGCATTATCAGAGCCGTATTTTCGGGTAAATTCCATCTTCCTATACTCTTCTTCTTCGTGAGCAGGTCTGTAAAAACTTTGAGCAATAAGAGCAAATTCCAATAAGCTTCCCAAAGACCAAATCTCAATTAATTTGGATGACTCTACTTGAAATTTCTACATTTATGCGACATGGGGTCTAGAAACATAGCTTTTTTCATCTTGCAGGAATTAAACTACATCATCATGTTGTAATGACTTGGGCCGTAACTTTACCTTGTGTCTTCTGCCAGCAGTTTTTTCATTGTCCCTCTAACCTCAATGCACTGATAAAAACCTGTATGAGGGCCTGCATTGGTATGACCCTAACACTTTCACCAAGTTCTTGAAAAACGCCTATGTTTCTTTCCTTCTTTTCAGATACAAATCACATTCCAATGGGTAAATCCTTAAATTTTAATAAATTTAGGCAATATCAGCCTAAATCTGACAATATTCAAGAGTCGGATCATTAGAAGCTCAACTCTAACATCCATGTCATCAGTTCATAGTGCCATGTTGACGACATGTGACTTTAAAGGTGCCAAGTCAATTATGCATCATGTCTGTTGGTATCAACTTCAAAAAAACTCATTCAGGTACCGCTCGCTATATATGCCATCTCCGATTGGGGAACTCTGCCACAATGCAAGATAACGTTCAACAACTATGAGATACTCTAATTCTCTTGTCACTATACTTATTGTGGCTTAACGCGAGAAGTTGTTTGTCATCTGCTAACTCATATATTCTTCTAGACAATATTCACATGAATCAAAGATTCCTAAGAACCTTGATGGGCCCTGGTTTAATGGGGTGTTATCTTTCCCACAATACCAATGTTTCTCACTTAATTGCCCCCATCTTTAGATTCGACGGATGTTTTCCTTATCTGGATGTTATCTCAGGATTCGGTGCTAAATACAAGTTTCTTTTCCTGTTTTGAAGCTGCACCCAAAACTTACTTCATTTATTGGACACTTCCGCTTCACCATGGGAACTAAATTCAAATTTTATGTGAGTTACGTTAGCCATGGTAAGAACTCCCAAAACTTACTTCATCTTATTGGACATTTCCGCTTCACCATGGGAACTAAATTCAAATTTCATGTGAGTTACATTAGCCATGATAAGAACTGATAGTTATAATCAGCAGCATTAGATATGTACATGCTTCAGGAATTACCTAAGGCTAATTGCACTTTTGATGATTGATATTAATCGAGCTTTCACAGAGTCGTATGCTGCTAAAAAGCCACCATGAACCTGCATACATAGCCTAGAATCTAAGTTTCGTGTAATAAATTGTTAGAGTCACTAGTAAGAATTCATAACTTACCAAAACTTCACCATTACCAGGATCCTTTACCCGTTCCGGGTTGAACCTGATATCCAAATTGAACAAAAGATGGACGGTAAGAATCATTACAAAAATAATGGTGAGTTTGAAATCAATGCCGCCCTAACTTAGAAAAGAAATAACGAGCAAAAACTAACAACCTTCGCATTTTATCCTAAAAAACATATGCGTCTTTCGCATGCCTCTTAAGTAACATTTCAATGTAGTAGCATCTTTCTATGGTTATTCCCTCCCAATTCGTCTCATTTTGCTACTATATTATTTGGATTTAAATTTGCTACTATTATTCAACATGTACATGACATGATTATCAGCAAATGCACTCGTAAGGATATTCTTAGTGACTACATGACAGGTAGATTTACAGATTGTGGCTAAGTAGTCAGTATTAATTTGACATATTGCTTCAGCATAGGCATAAGTTGCTTCTAGCCAGCAAAGAGAACAGCCTAGATTGTGTCCCAGAGACACAAACGGGGCTGCTGGACTATTCACAATAGTATATTTTGAAATTGAGACAGCATGGGATTGCCGCCCTTTTAACACTTTACGAGGACCTGGAAGAAGTTAACAGGAATGTCCTATAGTCGGTGAATACGATGCCAAGACAACAAATGTCTGATCTGAACCTCAACCATAATATCCTGAAAACCCAGGGAAACACCAGCAGGAGGGCCTTTGCTGATGGAGCTCACCAAACACAAGCATTACCTACAAAATACTTACAAAATGTGGTCCTTTATAAGCCGCCCATATCTTAAGCCCCACATGTGTTCCTCATAATGGAG
Source organism: Isoetes engelmannii (assembly GCA_011763485.2). Taxonomy (NCBI): domain Eukaryota; kingdom Viridiplantae; phylum Streptophyta; class Lycopodiopsida; order Isoetales; family Isoetaceae; genus Isoetes; species Isoetes engelmannii. The sequence continues at coordinate 16,459 of JAANSK020005801.1, forward strand.
GCAGCACATTGGGAACAGCTTCACTTATCAGACAGATAGAAACAAGTTTTATGTATAACACAAGACGACGATGTCCCTCTTCTTTAACGTCAACCGTTGCAAAATAGATGGCATGAAGACTTTATATACACAGCTTAAAGGCGACGTAGCATTTGACAAAGAAATCTTTGGCATTCTCTACACCTTGCTCATCGAAAGAAGAGGGCATTTATGCACAGAATGAGAGATTAAAGTAATAACTCTACAAAGTTAAGGATAAAACCAGCTTGCCCCTCACAAGCTCCAGGTTTTGAAGACTAAATGCAATATTTCTGATCCTGCATTATCAAAGTTCCCCAAGAATCTCAGGCTGCCAGTGGGCTCTCCTCGAAAATCCGCTCAACTTGAAATTCAAATTTGAATCCCCTCTCCGCAGAATATTATTCAAGACAGTTTTCTCCTCCTTCCACTCTGATATTTGCCAAGAATAACCCAGATACATGCAGGAATATGGAAGGCCTACTTGATTAAGAAAAACAAATCAAGACTGCAATTAGACTAGCTAACTGCAAGATTAAATGCCTGTATATATCAAGCTTGAAACTACAGGTTTCTGATAATTGGTAACTCCCTGACTGATAATGGAATAGGGAGATGTGGCAGTCTGCGTCATATTGCAAACTTTTTTACACTTAAAATACATAACTTTATATGCTAACGAGGTCTATTATTAGCATCCTAGGACTTTTGAATGTAAGAAATATATTCTAAATGATTCACATACCCAGTAGGTATTAAAAGTAGGTCTGTCATCAAATCCTTCCATCTTGTCTGATGCAAAAAGCCATATCAAGACAAAATAAGAACATCTTTTGAAAAAAGTGTGAAAATCAGTTGAAGCACAATAGCTATATTCCAGTTTGAATTTAAGAAGAAAATATGTATGATAGCCTATTAAGCTGTACATGACTTCTAATACTATCCATAATATTATGTAAGGACCTTTATCACACAACAAACCTGCTCTGTCCCACGGAAAGCCACTACAAGCCTGCAGCCTCTCTGATCGCGCCACACCACCACCTGTAAAATAGGATCATAAAAATGTACACAGATGGGAGTGAGATTACCTTATTCTCCCCCTCTCAATAAGATCTTATTCAAGTAATAGCAAATATAATTGCAATAATCAATTTAGTAAGTCATGAGGGGAGACCGAGAGAGTTTGGCATGTAATATTTAAAAACACGTGCATCAAAGTATATGACATTGATTTCACCTGTGTGTCAGTCTTCTTGCTTTCAATGAAACACAGTTTCTCAAATTCTGACGTGACAAAGCTAGTACGCCCTAATGATCTAGCAAGCATTGCCCATGCCTCCATTGCAGTTTCTGCTCTCTTGAACATACTTCTCATTTCTTCTCTTTGTTTCTCGTCCATCACTTTTATTGCAGACTGGGTATACGTTACTGTCTGTTCTGTTTCCTCATTGTTATTCCCTTTATCGTCTACAACCGATTCTTTCTTTTGGTCCTGATTGTCGATCCTTTCATCCTCTCCAGCACATTTTTCATTTTGGTGTTTGTGGGGAGATGCACCAAGAATCAACAAAGATCCCAAGACGGCTTCCACTTGTTTTGATAGATCAAATGATACCCTATTTGCTTCTCTCTCTGATGTCCCTGCGGTTTTTACTATACTGTTATCATCTGCTTCTTGATCTTCTGAATTCATATCTAAATCAGAAAGCATCAACCCGCTTTTTATGTAGGTCATTTCAGCTGCTTTTTGGGACTGCAATCCAACCCTCATCAAACCCTCATTATCAATCCAGTTCCAATTTTTCATTGGAGCCTCGAGCTTGTCAATTCCAAGTGCTCTAAGAGAACCATATAATCCATCTAACAAACCATTCCAATAATTATCTCCAGCATCAGAGGCATGTGAATCCTCAGATGGTAGTAACGTATCATTGCCAGCCAAATTAATACGGATGTCCTCAGACCCCACTTGACTTTGTTCTTCTATCTTGTCACCATCACTTTCATTTTCAGAATAATCTGGCTCTGTTGAGCCAGTGAGGTTGCCCATAGGAAATACCCCTAATGTTGTTTCACTTAAACCTTGTAAAGAACCCAGCACCGAGTTAACAAAATCATTTACTTTAATTCCCTCTGTACCAATTATTGTCGACAATGCAGTTCCTACTACATTTCCCGTAAACATGTCAAACAAAGATGATAAGGACCACC
>JAANSK020005912.1:0-18690 GCA_011763485.2 Isoetes engelmannii
TTACAATGAAAACCAGGTTAAAGGTCCACACTATTTTATGAAATCTTTATGTTTAACAACTTCTAGCCAAGACAGTTCTAAATTTCGTTGATGTATTAAAAATTTCTAATGCCTTGGAAGTATATGTGTCTCTTAATTAATCTGTAATGCTAAAGCTCCTCCAAATCAGTGCCTGGGGTTCCTTACTTTACATTTTTCTGTTGTGCTTATTAGGAACATGATTGCGTACATTGCGAATACTCTTATATTTATTCTAAGGTACTGTTCTAAATGCTGTCTTTTATTGTCAGTTTTTGGAGCAAGAGTAGTTGACCGTTATGAAAGCGCCAGAGATAGCCTTAATGAATCCACCATTAAGCTCTTCCTGTTACCTGATTTTTTCCGGAATAAATAATATCTATAAATGCCTGGTGCCATTTTTTTAAGGATTGTTGAAGCAGATGCTTTTCCTCTTACATATTTTATAGTTATATAAAAAGAGGGAGTGGCAGGGATCCCCACTTTGTGAATGTGACAAGTTTAATTATGGAGAGTTCAATTTTGTTTCAGCGGTGTCGTCATTGCAGAGCAGATTCTTACCAGTCATGAAATGATTCAAGGTCAGTACCGTTAGTGAAGGGAATTGTTGACATTAGGTGATATATAAAGGTTGCGCTTAAGGCACTTTGCTTAAAAGTTCTATTCACCTCACCCTCTTTGGAGGGAATACTTTGCTATGGACATCTTTGTTGAGACCATACGCGACGTGGCCTTTTATGTGATGTTGGCTCATGTCCTCTCGTTGCACAAATTTGAGCTGGGTACACCATCTCTGATTCAATAGAGCAAATCATGTAACTTTTATGTGATCTTGGCATCTGCATGTAGTACTTCCCCTCTAAGACTGATTCACCACACAGTTGTCCATTCAATTTGAAGTCCTATACTTGGTTTTGTGGGTTGGGTGCACTAAAATTTTGTACTCTCATCATTCCTTTGTCTCAGCAATTGCATTCCTTCACATATGGTATCATATGGTGTCAGTTAATGCTTCTGCATGTGTGGCACACAAGGATCTTTAGTATCTGCACACTCATAACATTAGCATTTGGAATGAGAGAAGGTCGAAGAACTACAAACATCTAATCGTGTTATTTGTGCATCTCTCCCTACTAGAGAATTTTAGCATTAACTAATTCTTATTTGTGCATCTCTCCCATTGCTCATGAAGACAATGTCATGGAGATGAGTGCTATCTAAAGACATTCTTCACTCCCGTAAGAGAAGGCTACCTCAACAATGTCATGAAGTTTTGAAGCATCGGATTTCAATTGCGAAAACCTTTTTAATTTGCAATCTTCCCATTAATAGATTAGTATTGGTGCTGTATAGGCTCATAGACTACTACTTGGTTGCTAGTGGACTTAAGAAAATGCCCTTCTTGCACTTTCTCTTCCTCCTCCTCATCCTCTTCTTATGGTGATTATATGGCCGGCGTCATGTGAAACCCTCAATGTTCTTTTGGCTGTGCACCTTCACCGTGCATGGACTTGTATGTAGCATGCTTCCTGTCACCCAGATATGCAATAAACCTTTACATAACTCGCTCGTTGGTTTTGCTCCTTCAAAGTGTAGTTCTCATCGAAGTCAACAACTGAAACATCGATAAGAAAGAGAAAACTATCCATCCTGAATTGTTTTTGTTGGGACTTGTCTAGAAGTATGCAAACTTACTCTGCTCATCTCCCTTCAATTTTTGTACCAACAACCTAGGCAGAGTCTCATTGTACGGGTGTCGTGTTCTTCTTTTTTGTCTTGTCCACTCCAGAACTGGCATAGTTGAATACTCTCACTTTAATACCTCCGTTGATTCAACTCCATAGCCACATAGATAGTATAGGTGGCATATATATGCCAGTCCCATGAATACACATTCCTTTAAATGGATTTCCACATTTTTCTCCTTAGGACTATAGGCTGCCAAATATGGCTCATCTACTCTCTATGTCCTTAGCAAATCTTTCTTGCAAGTAGTTGGTTAGCTCCCCTGAGTTCTCCTGGCAGGTACTCAGAAGCTGTGTCTTTAGTAGATGATGGGATGATATTGGGTACAGTCAATTGAAACTGTGTTTGGTCTCAAAGCTATAACACTATCTTCTATATGGACATGGCTTACTTATTTATCACCATTTTGAGGCCGGAAATGATGTTTTAAGCCAGGATTTCTTTTAAGGAAAATGAACCTTATGATTAACACAGAAAAAGTTCTGCCAAGTGTAATACTTTTTGGTTCATCTAAGAAATGATTCCTGTATTTCTGTTGTGCAGGCCGAGATTGGGGATATCTCTTTCTTTTGTATATCTTCTTGCAGCTATCCCGAGCCCTTGTTGTGATTGTTCTGTACCCTGGTTTAAAATTTTATGGTTATGGATTGAACTGGAAAGAAGCAGTCGTTCTTGTGTGGGCTGGTCTACGTGGAGCTGTTGCTCTTGCTCTTGCACTTAGTGTTCATGTAAGGTCACATTTAGTTTATATTTTATCAGGATATTCTGGTTTTTTTTTCTGAACCGTATATGCCTTCACTTGATTTGACATCTTTGTTAACTGTTTCCAGAAATCGCCCACAAATGTCACCATATCCAGCAAGACTCAGGCTCTAGTATGGATCTTGCAATGCTGTGACTTAATGAATTTGCTGCATATGTATTTACTTTTGTCTTTGCAGTTTGTGTTTTTTACAGGAGGAATCGTATTTCTAACACTGATCATCAACGGTTCTACTACACAATTCTTACTTCACTTCTTACGCATAGAGAAGACGTCCGAAACAAAGGTCTGCTCTTTTATACTTCAAAATGGGTTTGACAGAAGGTGATCTTTAGGAAGAATGAAGAAAGATACAAGAGACAGAAGCACAAGATAACCACTCTAAATAGAGAACCATTTAATGTGAGGCGTGACTATGGATTATATAGTCATGCCATGTCAGCACCAAGTTGATGACTCAGCATGCACAGTAGATCCCCCTTGAGGAAAATAAACTAACAGGAATGAGATGGTAACTAGATGCTAACATTCCTCTTCAAATGAAACACTGCTTGTGAGATAGAGCAAAGAGGATGAGATAAAACTTGATGCTGCTACATTTATATGCCTTCTTTGCAGCCAGGCCAACCTAGTTATTAAAGTTCAAAAGTATTTCTTGGCATTGCAAAAAGATTATGTCATTCAGACCAACAATTGATCACAATGTACTGAGTGTCCATTTTCACAATCTGCATATGGCTTTATCTAGTTCTGACCCTTCTTTTTTTACCGCACTTTTTTTACCGCAGATGCTTGTTCTAGAGCATGTTAAATATGAAATGAACAGTAAAGCCGTTGAAGCATTTGAAGAGCTTGGTCAAGATGAAGAGCTTGGTCCTGCTGACTGGATGACTGTCAGAAAATACATCAGCTGTTTGAACAGATTTGCAGAGGATGTAAGACCTGTGCATCCACATCTTGCAGAAGCAAATGAAGATGCAAAACGGCAAATGCAGCTACAGGACACGCGTATACGGTTTTTAAATGGTACAAATATTATAATGTAGAAATGAAAGCTAGCAATAAGATCTTTCGCATGTCGTGCTTAGATTCATACTGAGTCCTGCAATAGCTGAGGTATGCTACTGTAGAAGTCTAGCAGCCGTCGTCTTGTTTATGAAGTAAAGTGTGAGATGTTCATGCAGCATCACTACTATTGAAGTAAGGGGTCAGCTGATAATTTTGAACAATGCTTTAACTCAGTTTCCTTCTCAAAACAGGCATACAAGCTGCTTATTGGGAGATGTTGGAGGAGGGAAGAGTCACGCAGACTGCTGCCATTATACTAATGCAGTCGGTGGATGAGGCACTTGATGAAGTGGCAAAACATCGGGAGCTAAATGACTGGAAGGGTCTCAGGCCTCATGTTCATTTCCCTGGTTATTTGAGACGTTTACAGTCTGGAAGCGCGTATGTTTTTCCACAGAAGCTGCTTACATTCTTGGTGGTTGAGCGCTTAGAGCTTGGTTGTTACATCAGTGCAGCATTCCTCCGTGCCCACATTTTAGCTCGTCATCAACTTCGTGACTTCATAGGTAGTTAATTCTTACAATTAACCATTAATTGCCGCTGACCTTCTGGCAAAATCACTTATTCGATTGTCTCATTGGTAAGAGGGGCAACAATTACTGCTATACTAATAAATGGCATGTATATCTTTGCCATCACTGTTGGCATATTTTGTGGGTACAGCGAGAGTACTTTCTGCCGAATAGGAATTACTTCAGAACTAATTGATAAATAAGGAAGATATTTTACTTATCTATCCTCCTTGGAAAAAAAAATGATTCTAACTATAACAACTGTTTCGTGCGACACAAATATATGTAAATGTATCGTATTTATGTTGTATCTGGATAGAGGAGATTAAAATAAAGCCTTGTTCACTATGTCCATTGTCTCTTTTTTCAGGTGAAACTGATGTTTCAGAGGCCATAATAAGAGAGAGTGAAACCGAAGAAAATGAAGCTAAGCAATACTTGGAGGACGTGCGGCTGGCATTTCCACAAGTTTGTTGAACTGCATTTTCTAATTTTGGCTCCTAGTTTTCAAAAGTAAAGAGTATGATTTTCATTGATAAATACAGGTTCTGCGTGTCCTGAAAACAAGGCAAGTTATTCATGCTGTCTTGGTGAGGCTTGGTGGATATGTCCAGAGTCTTGAAAAGGCGGGTCTTTTAGAGGAACGGGAGACAATTCAACTTCATGATGCCGTTCAGGTAGTGTACTTCCTTAGTTAGGTTTTTTACTTGTTAAAGCTGTGCATAACATGTCCCAAGCGCCCGTGCAGATTGATCTTAAAAAGTTGCACAGGAATCCTCCTGTAGTTCAAATGCCTAAAGGATCGGAAATTTTAAATGTTCAGCCCTTTATTGGTGCACTGCCAATCAATGTTCAGGTGACACTTTCTAACTCTGCAAAAGAGTACATGAAATTACGGGGAACTTCTTTGTACAAGGAGGGATCTAAGGCAGATGGTATATGGTTGATTGCCAGTGGGGTTGTGAAGGTAAAACACTCACTCTTTCAACATCCTCACATTGAGCTATGCAGGTTAAACAATTGTTTATCTGATTGCAGTGGAAAAGTGAATTGTCTGGAAGTGGGCACCTAGTGCAGCCAACATTTTCACATGGGAGTACTCTTGGTCTTTATGAAGTGTTGATGGGGAAGCCTCACTTGTGTGATTTGACAGCTGATTCCGTAGTGCATTGCTATTTTATTGATGCATCCAAGATTATCAGAGCACTTCAATCAGACCCCCAAGTAGAAGATTTCTACTGGCAGGTAACTTGAATTTGGTTGATTGCAGATTTTAGGTAATTTAACACGAAATGATTTTTTGCAGGAAAGTGCTCTTGCTGTTGCTAAAATCATCCTACCACAGTTATTTGAAGCAGTTCCAATGCAAGAGATGCGGGCGATGGTCATGGATGGTTCAGTTTTCTATTCATTCATTCATGGGGAAATCATTGAACTGCATGCAGGTGAAGTTGCAATACTGTTGGAAGGGTTTCTAAAACAAGACGGGAGGGAGGAAATGATAACAGCACCTTCTGCACTTATCTTCTCAACTGCAGATTCTTTTACAACACTTCCAGGTTTCTATTTGTTTAAGATCTTGTTTGCTGTGCAATTCGTTGAAGATTGTAATGAGTTTCTTTTATTTTACAGATAGTAAGCACCTGAACGAAATCTATAAAGGCAGTTTGTTCCATGCAGAGACACGTTCTCGCATAATGATTCTGCATTTAACACCTGAGCAGCTTCGAAGACCAACTGGCTCACTACGTTCACATAGTTTATTACGAAAGCACACAGAAAGCTTTCTAGCACCCCGACAATGGAAGCGCCGTAACTCGGAACAAGGTTTATTACCAAAAGGTTCAGGATATTCAAGAGGCTCTAGCAATATGATGGCAAAGGCTACTGAGCTTGGTCTTTTTGGAAGCATGGTATGTTCTTGCTCTGAAGTTTGTGGCCATGTACTGATAACATTCCATTTCATGTTGACCTTGTGATAAAATTTCAGGTGCACGTCCTGAGTAGCGATCATAGGAGAAGTACAGGACAGCTTCCACAGCCAAACCAAACTATGGCTATTGTGAAGAAGAGATCTGAAAAAGAAATCATAACTTCCTTCATCTATCCCCGAAAGGATGAAGAATTGCGCATACGACCATTTTACAGTCACGGAAACCTACATTCTCTTCCTGTAGCTTCTCTTCCTCCTATAAGAACGAGGAGAGTTCAGGATGTAGACTCTAGTGATGGATCAGATGGAGATGATGATCATATTATGGAAATAGAATCCCCTAGTAACCTCTTTCGAAACCACTGATGCTTGATATAGTACGTTACTAAAGGGATCCTTGTATCATATTATTCATTCTTTATTGCTGTAGAGTATCCTGCAAAATGCGATACTACTTCTTGGCTCAATATTGTGATGCCAATGATAGATGAACTTGTATTATATGTGTAAGTAGTAATATTCTGGTGTATGGGCATGCCTTTGCATTTGCAGCACAACACCTGTAAACAGCTGGAGATATAGCAACAAGCACCTTTCTCCAGCATCTTATAAATTGGTTCTTAAGACAGTTTTTCACGACAGGCATTTAACAAGATGTACATGCTCCCAGCAAAAAATATAAGAACTTTTAAGAACTTTTTAACGGCAATAAAACTATGATAATAGACAAACAAATAACTTTGGATGAATTTACAGGAACCTGTGTACAGGGTGGATGCTGCTATACATGATGTAAGGTGAAGGGCAGCAAAGGGATTCCATTGATTCTCTTAATCCGCAGCCTGCTTCTTCACTTGCCTTTGCCATGATCCAGGTGGGTGAATAGAATTGAGGATCTTCTTTGGAATTCTGCTTACCATTTCGGTTGGAGGAAACCGATTGAGTCGTGCAATTTGGTATTCAGCAATTGAGGTAGAATCTATGGCAGGCCAAGATGATGCAGCTGCATTGCACTTTAGTAAAACCTGCACCTCCTATGCCAGCTGCATTGCACCTAAGCAGTAAAACCTGCACCTTCTTTGCCCAACTTTTATCCCTGACCTTCCACTATCACATTGCAAGAAAAAACAAACTCCACCCTTACCTTGAGCATCCAGTATCACCTCAGTCTAGAAGTAGCAACTACATTGAGGAAAAACCAACTTCGTGATCTTCGTGGACGTTTCAAAATCCATTTTATTCTATCACCCTTTTTAAGAAGTAACAACCACATTGCAAGAAACAAGGTGTCAAAGCACTATGAATTGCCCCAATGCCATGGGCAATAGTGATATAGAACATTCGCTTCAAGCAGAAAGTGTGGTCATATGCAAAAATGGTACAAAAAAAAAAGGGACATGTAGAAAATACCAAGAGAATTGATGATGGCATTGGAGATATAGAGCTGTATAAACGCCCACTTAGTCCAGGTTTTTTTTTTTTTTTTTTTTTAAAGGACATCAAACTTTATTGAACTAGTAAGCGCCCTACAATTCAAAAAGTTAGAAACAATTGGCTACTATGCATATAGGATAAATACCTTGGCGTTGTTTCCCTAACGATTATTTGCACTAACTTGCTAAGGTGGTGTAACAAAAATTGTAACGGACTCATGGGAGACCGCTCGAATAGATCTTGGTGTGGCGTTTCCTCATACTACTATAATAGGGTGGGATGGATTTCCATAAACATCCGGATGTTTTGGCCAGTTGGTTAGGCCGGGGTGGTTAAGGAACGTTACAGTTGGTACCAGAGCAGGGCTCGAATTTGAGTCTCCAAGGGGGCATGTATGATTTGGATACCGCTGGACGATATGGTCTTGACTTCGTCTTGGACACCATTGAATGGTGTGGTCTTGTGATGCTCGAGGATGAGCATAGTTCTAGTGGGTCAACAAGTACATCAGGAAATAAACTTCTCAGGCCGATAATCAATCCAAGAGAATGCGTCAAAAATATAACAAGGCAGATTTATATCAATCTTTCTTGAAGATTCAACAGTTCTTCAAGAAATGAAAAGCAATGCAGCGTTCTCAAGCAAGAATCGGTCTTCTCAGCAAATTTCGGGCACCAAAGTTCAGGTACAGAGCCTTCAAAATCTTCAAGTGAACCGTGTTTCTAAAATAATTCCCAGAAGCTTGATTCATCATTATTCTGCGTGTTTTTTGGTTTAAGATGCTTCCCAGTTGGCATATAGGGGATATTAACAAAAAGAGTGTTGCATGTCAGACGAATTCAAGGCTTTGACTTGCATCCACAAATCTTGATATTTTAAACATCAATCTAGTTTGAGTGTGGCTTGTGGATAACCTTCCAGCTTTATATCTTAGTGATGTCCTAGGCATCAATGCTCCCAATTGATTGTCTTCAACTGCAAGGTGGTCGTGTTGCCAAAAGTGGGCAACATCAGCTTCAAAAGAAGTGGGCAATTTATCTGAGAGGTACAATTATTCTAGACAATTGGCCATCCAACCTTGACTTACGTTCTTAGATAGCCTGAATAGCACAATACTACGTCTATTTTTAAGTGATTCCATTTGTTGTTCTTCGCACTATATCCCAGTTTCATTTGGAATTTGCCTATACTTTGTACTGTCTTATGAGCATCTTTGATTTTTGTGGACATAAAAGTTTTCTATTTTATTCTCCTTAGTGAGGATGATCTCACAATGTCTATGAGTAGGTCATTTTTACCCGATTCCATCACCTTTGCTTGCATTGAGATTTCTATTTCCAGTAAGTTCATCTCCACATGTGCACTTATCTTGCCATTAGTTAAGGCTACTAATATAGGCTAGTGTGTTATGCTTGGGGTATAAAGAGGGTTCATACCTCTTGACTCCATCAATTAGGGCTACATTATACCTTGTATGAAAATTAGACTAGGATCTAGTGTAGCTTTACCTTATCCAATAATGACGCAGATGTACATGTCTTGAGGAAGCTTTTCCTCTAGTTATTACGGCGTTGCTTCCTCCACTATTTCTTGCTCAATCAATCAAGCCGATCTACTAGCTAGCTAATTTGATGTAAGGTGCCTCTTCATCATGCACTTGAAGCAGAATCCATCTTACCTAGATAATGCCCTTTGTTTGGGTAGCATTTGGTTCATGACTACCATGGAACTTTTTATATCTTTTTGCTTTCTCTATATAGAATGATCCATGCTCTATCGTTGTTGTTGGGTGTTTGCTTTCTCTTTTACTATATTGTGTTGCCTTTTCATATTCATTGTTGTCCTCCTGCTGACGTCTATTGAAATATGATGGTTGGATGTGGGTATTTGTTGTGATTGTCTTGGCCTTTGATGCCTTTGCAGATTTTGTATTTTTGGATGCACCTTTACTTTCCTTCGCAGGTTTCCAGTACTCTAGATGGTTTATTTAGCCCATGGATGAGTTCGTCTACTGCCCCTAGTCAGTTGAATTCTACTGCATGATCCTTTGGCCTTGACAACGACATTTCAAGACCTCGGATTATACCATGTAGAAACCAACTTCATTCAACAAGCAAAAAGATGTAACAAAATATAATGCATAGACACAACTATAATTCCTGTTGACAAATTAATCCAATGTCCTTCACAACGAACTATGCCTAGCACAAGAATAGTCGAGAAGATCAATTATCAATCTTAACAATGCTATCATTTTCATTTTAAAGAACTTGATAGCCATTGCCTATTCATCCTCTTCCAAATGAACATGAGTAACAAAATGTAGAATGCACGTTTACAAAACGCAGGAGGGAAATACCAAGGAACTTATTACATGAAGGGTCATTGGTTCATTTACTTGTTCATGGATGATCCACAACATCTAGCATCATCTATTCACCCAGTTGTCTGGATTGCATCAAAATACAACTTGGGAGGCTTGCAACCACGTGTTAAAGCAAATTTTTCAAAAACTCTAAACCACAAAACAGACCTTGCATGTTTGATTGGCACACTCGCTTTGCATGAGCATTCATAATGTTGCTAAGCGCCACAATAAGAAAGCCAGGTTCTTCACCTCACCTAAATACCACAGTGGAATTTACTGGCAATCACCTCCCTTGCGGTAAAACCGTATGGTCATATGTCGTATGGTCCGGTCCATGTGTTTTGGTGGCTAGTAGTTTGGATTAACAATTAGGAGGTCTTGTCTTTAGGGGGATTATAGGGATGGTCCCATGTGGTATGACGTAAAAAATACTCTATGTGTTATGTCACTCCAGACATGCAAGGAGCAACTTGAAGATATTTTGCCTCCTTGCCCCATGGTTCGACCCATTCATCGTCCGACAGTACATGACAATTATAGAAGGAATTATACTATCTATCGGCTCGACCCCTCCAACTTCCGACACTACATAGTACGTGTAACGTGATAATTATAGAAGAAATTACCATTATTATGATATGATAGAATAGTTAGTGCATGTATATGCAAACAGTGTTGTTGCAAGTGTTCCTGGATTCTGAGACTAAAGGTACCAGTGATTTTCTCTTGGAGCATGTACATTATGCAATATTCTCGAGATCTTGTTGTTCTGACATAGCTCTTTCTTGGAGCAATTTGTCTGAGCAGAGAAGCCATGGCGCATTATCCCTTGACTCTCTTGTTTTTGTTGACCCTATTTTGGGTTCGATCCATCCGCTGCAACGATGATGCTTATTCTCTTGAAGTCAATCGGTGTAGTTTTCCCCCTCATTTTGTGTTTGGCACTGCAACCGCTGCTTACCAGGTTCGTTGAATTTACTGTTAATTCAAGTGTTAAAGCATCTGAAAAACTGTTCCAAAAATCAACGGTAAAACTTTTGCCCAGTGATGACAGAAAATATTCAAATTGATGTTTATGTGGAGTTCTGCTGTAATAACTTAAGTATACACATTTTTTCAATTTCTGAGGTGGTCATGGTTAAGTTGTTTCAAGAAGTGAGATATGACAGAGGTTCCTTTGTAGTATAGCTTTCTTCGTGGATAAGTATTAATATAGTCTGTCAATCTTGCTAGTGTGAAGGTGCTGTAACTGCTGGAGGACGAACTTGGAGCATCTGGGACACATTCTCTCATCAGGTGAAAAACAAGATAGCTGATGGATCAAATGGAGACACCACAGATGATCAGTATCATCGTTATCACGTATGTCTTCCTTGCCTTAATTTGTCTCAATTAAACAAAGTCACTGAAATCTGTGCACGGTCGCTTTGTGTGTATTAATATTTCCTCTTATGGCTAATTTCTGCTGTTTTTACATATACAATGCTCCATGTTTCATTCTTGACTTGCACTGGGTTGAAATAGATGGTTTCTCAGAGTTATCAATATGCAATCGGGTTCAATGCATGCTATAACTACAGGATGAAATTTAAAATTCTAATCAAGTGCTAAAGGAGTTTCTGCTTTTAAGCTCCCATAAGCATTGTTATTTCCATTATACGACAACTGGTCTTTCTTTTCTAGAAATTGGCCCAAGCTTCAAATATTTCTAGAATATGGGAGAAAATTTAGAAAACATAATTATACAGCTCTTGAGCACAATTAGTTCTATGTGATAAATCCAAATAACGGCAGAAGTCAAAGCTGCATAATCTGAATGGCTGGCTTTTTAAAATCATCTTTTGCCATTAGCAGTGGAATAGACAAAATTTGAATATTTCTTGCATACTCTAAATGCCAATTCTATATCACAATGCAGTAAACTACAAGATTCGTATTGTGTGTACTTTGATTAGTTCATTTCATGGTAGTAAAAATCATTTTGGCTATTATATTCTATTAGATAGAAATCCTTAGTCACCTCATCAACATTCATGAATTTATTAGGTTAACAAGTTTGAGATGTTAAATGGATGGTCCAAACTGCAGGAGGACATTTTGTTGATGAAAAACTTGAGCGTGGACGCTTATAGGTTCTCCATTTCATGGTCAAGAATATATCCAGGTGCATATCACTCTGTTATGTTCACTTCGTTTCAGATTATTGGAAACACTTTTGGCTGTCAAAGCAGCTGAAATTTCTCATAGGGAAATAGTCCAGGCGTTTTGTCCTCATAAAGGGAAGGCAGTACTATGCGAGAAGCTAGATTTCTTCTTCTCCTCCAACTCCATGTTGTAGTCATAGCAAGGCGTAGGTCTCATGCTGATTATCTAGCCTTTAACAGCTCATTCTACGTTTACAAATGATAAGCAGTGTTCCTGGCTTACAAGTCAATTAAGAAAGCTGAAACATCTTGAAAATGGGAAACTACATGTTGATGTGGACGAGGAAACTCTTTTCATATGAATGTCATCTTAGTAAGTTTGATTTCAACTGGAAATTGGAAAAAGATTGATATGATTTTATATAAGCACTGTGTTCAGATAAAGCCTGAACTTCGATGACTGCACCGCTGATGGCGTTTGTAAAGTTCCTGTAATTTGTCTCCGACTTTTGTAATTTGTATTAAGGCCTAAAGAGATGTTATATTCAGGTGGTTGTGGATCTCCTCTTAATTTAAATGCTGTGGCGCACTATAATTCTCTTATTAACGGTCTTCTCAGTCATGGTAATTATTTAATTATTACAATGTCTTCATGATGCAATTATTCTCTGATGCCCGCATCTACAGGAATTGAGCCATATGTGACCTTGTACCATTGGGACATGCCACAAGTACTTGAGGATACCCTTGGCGGATGGCTAAGTCCAAAGATAGTGTAAGGTTCACGCCAGCTATAACCCTGTAAAAGTGATTATAGTGGCCCGTCTTAAGCTTTAGTTTGAAGACCTGGTTCCTTCCACATGACCATTTCCAAAGTTGGATTTTTAAGTACCACAGAATGTTCGTACAATCCCAGAGGCCATGATATTTCTTTCTGTGAAGGCTTTTTCATGTCCTAGAATCTTGAATTATCACTTCCATACCTGATAGGGCAAAAGAATATCAGCACCTAGAACCACTAACTCATTCTAACCAAGAAGGTTATATGGCCTTGTATACTGAGAAATGCCACTCATCTCTGATGTATAAAGTTAATGTCAATTGCATCCATACATTAATATTCCGAAACAGAACATTAACTAGCCATAACTCCTTGGAGCTGATTTTTTTTGACATAATCCAAGCTGATTTGAGCCTTAATTGTTTTTCTTGTGTCTTCAAATGGTCTAAGGCTTTTCTATTGGTGCCATTTACGCTTTCTAT
Source organism: Isoetes engelmannii (assembly GCA_011763485.2). Taxonomy (NCBI): domain Eukaryota; kingdom Viridiplantae; phylum Streptophyta; class Lycopodiopsida; order Isoetales; family Isoetaceae; genus Isoetes; species Isoetes engelmannii. Next base: position 13,250 of record JAANSK020005912.1, read on the forward strand.
AGTTGAAGAAAGTCTTTGATTCTTGAACCAAGAACCCCTTTGAGTTTAAAACTATTAAACATGATTCGATTTGAGAAAGGTGCTGCAAATTAAGCCATTTGTGGTTCTTATTCTCCTAAACCATCTCTTCTTAGAGCACGCAACAATTTGCTGCAGGCTGTAGAAGCTCGAATGGATCTGCCAATTGCCCATAAAGAAGGCAAGTTTCCCTTCATTCACACAATAAATCAGTAGGCAGCTAAGACAATCAGCTCATCTTCTTTCCTACGAGCATGAAGACATGGCGCAATCACGAGTCGTCTCTAACATAGGTCCAGTGCAGTCATACAATCTAACAATAATGAATGTCACTCTTTTGATTACGTCATCTGTTGGCAACTTCACAGCATGATTGTTAAGGCATATATGTTTATGGATTAAAAAGGTTTCTAGCACATGCATTGTCTTTCCTAACACTTGGTTGCTTCTAGGGATGAATTTGCGGCTTATGCGGAAGCTTGCTTTACAGCCTTTGGTGATCGTGTAAAGAGCTGGTATACGTTCAATGAACCACATTCCTTTGTGACGGAAGGGTATTGTACTGGAACCCATGCTCCAGGAAGATGCTCCTCGGGTACATGCTCAGAAGGGAACTCATCTACAGAACCGTATATTGTTGCACATCATGTTCTTCTTGCACATGCAGCTGCGGTAACAAAATACAGGAACAAATACCAGGTTAGTGGAGCCTTCATTGGTTAGCAACATGGAGAACTTTGCACATTTGACAATATAAATAACAGGCTCAGCAAAAGGGACTCATTGGCATCGCTTTAAATAGTAACTGGTTTGAACCGTATTCAAATTCCTCTGCGGACATGGAAGCTGCAGAGAGGGCTACGGATTTCATGCTTGGATGGTATGTTGAATGGTTAAATTTTTCTTTTCTTTCAATCTTTTTCTCTTCCTTCTTCTTTTCCTGGTACTGTGTTTTGCCTCATTTGCACTATGGGTTATTGATCATAGGTATTTGCATCCTTTGGTCTTTGGTGATTATCCAAGGTCAATGCGGAAGTATGTGGGTGATCGTCTCCCTATATTCAAAGAGAATGAAACAAAGGCATTGTTAAATTCATTTGATATTTTGGGCTTAAACCACTACACTGCGTATTATGCAATTGACACTTCTCAAGAGCCAGATCAAGAGCCAAACTGCGTGTGGGATTCTCATGTACAATGCCCAGGTAAGCATTACTAAAATTCACCTGTATATTCTCTCATATTTTGATGCAACTGTAAAGGAGGTGAGCTTGCTAGTGCAATAATTCTTTGGCTTTCTGAGCATAGGGAAATTCGTTCTCTCTATCTATATTGAATTTAGCGACCCCTCTAAAAAATGGGGCATTTTATGTTGAGAAAAGCCCTTCCAGACAGCAACAACCTCACAAAAAAACAGGGGAGCTAAATTGATCTAGAAAAGGCACTATACATGGTTTGATAAACGGGATCGTAACCAACCCTAACGTCTTACTGCGCCGTATGGAACAAATATGGCTTATCCCAACATATTAGACATCTTTTTGTAAGCAAATTGGCCAATTATAGTGGAGATATTCCCAAAGATACTAAAGAATCTCATAAAAAGTCATAAGTTGCAACATGACTTTGTAAAACATGATATATATTAAAAGTACTTCCCGTTTGGGTTTGGATTTAATCTACGTAGTTGGTTGAGGGAGATTGAAACAATCATTAAAGGACAAGGAAAACAAGGTTAGTCAATTAATAGAGGTCATGGAACTGTGGACGGTCTTTTGATAAGATCATGTGAAAGGTTTTTCTGCAAATAACCCTTTTCTGAGTTCACCTAGTTGAGGATATCAACCAGGAGTCTGACACTTATGTGTAAACTGCAGCTGCTCGGAATGGAGTTCCAATTGGACTGCGGGTATGCCTAATCAAGGTCTGAGTTAATTATGTTCTGCATAGTCTGGCTAAGTTCTGTTTGCTGCAGGCTGCTTCAGATTGGCTTTATGTTGTGCCTTGGGGAATGCGGAAACTCTTGAACTATATCAAAGAGCATTACCAAAATCCAACTATAGTGATAACAGAAAATGGTAATGCTGTGGTAGAATGATTTTTTTTCCTTTCTTACTTTAAATTGCATTATTGTCTTATTAAATGATTAACTAACAGTATAGATGATTTCGATTGTGTTTTGGCAACGTCCCTTTTACACTTTGCATGCTAGTATTCTTACCGTTGTAGATAACCTTGTTTGTCCTGCTCAATATGCTCCTTGTTTGAACTCCATGAATGCAGGTATTGATGAATACAACAATTCTTCCATGCCATTAGAGATAGCATTAGATGACAAAGAAAGGATTGAGTTTCACCATGCATACCTTTCCGAACTACTTGCAGCAATGAGGTAACCTGTGTAGATTCTGTATATTTATGCGCGTGTGCATGCGTGCTTTCTCTTCTGCTACTTCGTTTTTCTTCAATGATTGTATGTCTGATCTCCAATGGAGATAAAAACTAGAGTCCTTCGTACAATTCTTTGACTTAATTCTTTATATGATGGCTTCCAGAGATGGAGTAGATGTGCGTGGTTATTTTGTTTGGAGTTTACTTGATAATTATGAGTGGATTGAAGGCTACACTGTAAGATTTGGTCTGTATTATGTGGATTTTCAGAGCAAACTACAAAGATATCCGAAAGCATCAGCTAAATGGTTCAGGAATTTCCTAAACCAAGATTGTATGGCTGCGAAAAATATAATTTAATGCACCCTAGATTTGGAGACAATTGAATGGTTAAGACTAGTAAACCAAATCTCCATTATGTTGACGAGTGACGTTGCCATCGTTCTTTAATATACATATCCATACATATTAAAATTAGGTGGTTCTGCACTGTGGGTTTCCCCCGCCAGGTCTACAGGTGTCGCCCGTAAAACTGAAATTGTCATTCTTAATTGCTATTTTGCAGGATGGTGTGGCTGAAATTGTCACACCTCAAATCCATCCTTCTAAATGAAAAGAACCAGCAATAAATATCCCCATTGTTTTGACAGATGTAGGGTATATGTGGCATAATTCCAAAAGAGTTTTCATGAAGTTACATGCCAAGGCACAAGTGAATAGGGATCTTTGGCCATACCAACTCCAAAGCACCAATCTCTGCCTCGGCATCAACAACTATAAAGCAAGAGGGGGCCCATGTAGGATCTTCCAGGTGTATACGGTTTTTTCATATGTTGAAGTTAAGATTGAATGTCAACCTTCGTTGAGCTAAACGTCAAAACCCATGCAACGGGCACTCCATTCCTATGGCTATCAAATACAATCAAGGTTTATACAATATAAACCTCATGTCATTAGTCTTGAAGGTGGCATCTAGCTATGGCATTCCCCTTGCCATACTTCAATAACATTTCCATATCAAAAGGTGTCACGATCCCAAGATGGAAGGGTGCACCTTCTTGATGTAAGAATACCAAATCTGGATTTTGATCTACCCACATCCTCAAACTTTGAGTCACGTTTTTATGTTGCTTCCACGTGCCTTTAGAAACCTCGTCAAATGTGTCCCATATGTCATTTATATCAAGGAAGTCACGTTTTTATGTTGCTTCCACGTGCCTTTAGAAACCTCGTCAAATGTATCCCATATGTCATTTATATCAAGGAAGTCATCTCTATTCTTGCTGCTCGCACCTTTCATTCCTAGTTTCTAGGCAACTTGCTCTTCATGCACCTTCATTACTTCCCTGGGCGAGTAACCTTCTACAAGCAAGCCCCTCACCCAATCCTTTTTTTCTTTTGAAATCCGTGGTGCAAGCTGATATCTTGTGCCAACACTATCATTATGGATGTGACCATGGCAAATAGCACCTTCCTTGTCGATATGGTTCTTCTCATAGTACATGATCTGACTCCAACCTGTTTTTAGATACAATTGTCGTACCAAGAAATGACACATACAACCTCATTTGTAAGACTCACCACACAGTCTTCTACTTCTTCTAGTAACTGGCTGCTGCTCACTTATATTAGCAAAAGGACATGCCTGCCCTCTTTTTTTGCCTTGAGATGTCCCCTTCTTTTATTCTTTCTGTTGATGCATTGTTCAACAGCTTCTATAACCTCAACATGATCCTCTGCTATGGGCTCGATATGATCAAGATCCTCTACTTGCAGCTCAATAGGTTGCTACTCAACATGTTTCTCAACACCTTGCTGCTCCATAGGTTATGCATTATTCCATTCTTTCCCCCATTTTGCTTTCTTTTTTCTGTTCTTGCCTTGACTTCGTGGCTCAATGTCCTCACTGAAATCACGTGGTGTTAAGGATCTAACTTTCAGATGAGAGACTGTATAGTTCAAATCTAACTTTCAAATATGACTTACATTGTATAGTTCAAGTGATTGTTCTCGTTAGGTTGTTTCAAAAAGTCTGGTTTTTTGTATTTGCTTGTGCACTTGCAAAAATCTGTTCGGCAATGCACATTTCTCCTCTCCCCTTCGCGAAAATCTGAAACAAGGGCAGTTGGAATGTAACAGAATTAAACTGAAACACGGTGAGAATTAGGCTGAAACACCCTGAGTCGAGCCAACTGCTTTCTTTACTCTTCTGCCTTTGCCTTCTGTCCATTGCAAATTGATTTGGCTGAAAGGTCCCTTTGGGAGGATTTTTTGCCTCAATCCCTTCCAGTATCTGCTATACAACAGAAGGAAGTGAAGCAAAAGATGATATACTGTTTGATGTTTTTTCCAAAATGAAGAACTTGCTCGAACTCTTACCCGCTGCCAGACACAGTAAATGTCATTGGGCTTGTGATTGGAAAAGTTATTCTTGCATAGATTCATGGAGGAACAATGGCTGAGTTGATTTTATAATGTACATGACTGTCCAAATCTAACACAATTTGAAAGAACTAGTGTTTTAGAGGTGTTAATCAGTGAATGGATTCATTTTACTTTCTAGCAAGAGCTCCACTCCAGATCGACCACCTTCAGGCTCCTTCCGCATCATTTTCGTTCCAATGAGGAACCCAAGTTCATCAAGAAGGACAAAAATTGTCTCAAAATGGCACCATATGTTCAAAAAAACAGACTTCCTATATTCATGGCTTAAACATGCCCGTATTCGTGGCTTAAACATGCCCGTCTGACCTCCACGCAAGGTACGTCAGGGCTAGCAGGAAGCCCGTCGATGCATAGCGTATTGTTGGATGGGTGGATATGCCCATTGGAAGGCACGTGACGGGATTCGACGCGGATCCATGCACGCGCATGGTTTAAACTTGTCAATTGGACACGGCTTAAACATGTCCGTGTCCGAGATATACGACGCTGCTAAAAAGGACTCTTTCGAGCTGTGACGTACCCAACTTATCTACGGTGCCCCCACCGTATAGAAGCTGGATCATTCCCCCTTATTGGCCTGACAAGCC
>JAANSK020006023.1:0-18688 GCA_011763485.2 Isoetes engelmannii
ATTTGGAATAGAAGTGTCTTGTTTCCTTGTGTCATGCATTATAGTGCATAATCCAACAAAATCATTTGGATCACATGCGCTTTATCCCAAGAAGCACAAAAAAGGGCCATCAAACTGTTGCTTAATAATTGAAATACTGTTCAGGCTCATAAAATATTGCGACCCAGTTGAAATTTGCAACTTAGTATCAAGTGCACCGAAAATTTCCTGTTTTAGTGACAAGGAAAGTGGGTTTACCAAAGCGATGCTTATTACTCTCCACATGAACTATATAGAAAAAATTAAAGCATACGAGAAATTTAAATTTATTTCCGGCGGCCAGTGCAATTTGGCTCCATACTCGTGTGGTTGAATCATAAGGGAGATGGTTGAAATAGGAGTGCATCCAGAAATTATCTAGGGCTAGGGGCATGGATGTAGGCTTTGCTAGCACATGGAGGGCTAAGATGACAGGAAACCCAACCAACTCCCAGATTCGAGGAGGGGCTCCATTGGAGCACAACAGCCACCCTTTCTCATGCAAGTGTATTCTAATTTTGAGGATGCATGCATGTTTCATTTTGGCAAGCTCACGAACTCTTAGGCTTGCAGATGTCTGAAGATAGTGACGAGACTCAGGACAACTGATGCACCAATTTGTGCACTCGTATGTACATTAGCCCATTGTTTGGTTACAGATTTGTGAATTGTAGATATTCAAATTTGTGTAACGCTCGGGTATTCAGATTTGTTCAGGTATTCAAGTGTTCAACTATTCAGGCGGTCTGTATCAGACAGTACACTAATGTTACAACAACATTAACCAAACTTTGTCCCATCCATCTAGGACAAGTATTACTTTTCATAATACACCAAACATTATTGAATTTTAACCCAGTCTGGTTGCAGACTCTTGCAAAACATAATAGGTAAACAACAACTGACCTACATATGCAAGCTGCTCTTAACAAAGAAACACAAGACATTTAGATCAACAAACAGTATGTGACACAAAAATATAGCCTGGCGCTTTCCATTACAAGAGATTAGCCCCGGAGGGCAATTAAACTTGAAGCCACAGGGGGCAGGTTACAGCTGAAGCCATGGGGGCACTACAGGTCAGTTTTTTCACAAAAAAAAAAAAGAAGGAAAAGGGAGCGTCCAGACCCGGCCATGGAGTGAGGCACGGGACCCCACAGGGCTCTGGAAGAGGACGCTATCCCCCTCCGTTACCACCATTGGGTAATGGATCAGGTCTACATCACCCTTTGCCCGCTCCATTTGACTGGTGATCTCGGGGGACACCTCCACCATGATGGAGGAGGAGATGGCAGCTGTGATCTCTAGCGGAGTCACCATACAGTTTCTAAAGTGGAGTTGTTAGGAGTAGTTGATGTGGTGCTGCTGGTCGATAGTACCGGGGTCGACGCCCCACCCCTTGGTCGCTTATTCGGGGACGGGCTCCCCCTTCTGCCGGAACGGGCCATATCCCACAGTGGACCACAGCCAGGAAAGGAGGTCTTCCTTGTTCTGTCCATGGCTGAGCTGCTAGTTATCCTGCAGAAAGAATCACCGGTTGCATCAGAAAAAGACAGAAAGAATCGGATCAAACGACTCAGAAGTAGAAGCTTGCTGTTGATCGGCCTCCCCTTCTTAGAGATTATCTCGGCATGCCTCAGTTTCTATAAAGGAAGGGAGAATTATGCCTCTACCAAGGCCTGGATTGCTTGGATATAAAAAAAAAAGGTGGCTTAATGGCCAGATGCACTTCTACAGGACTGCCAGGGGATGTTCCAGCAGTATGGAATGTTTTTGGCTGCGGAATTGGATAGAATTAGTGATGAATTAGGCAACTCTGAGGTTAAATTTTGGCGAAAGCCCGCCATTTGGGGGCGGTTATCGCTACTGGCTAGCATAGCCCCTGCACATAGGGGTCGTTGGGGTGAGCGACAATGGGAAAGGCGTGAAGCGGCATCAATGAACCGACGCTCGTTCGTGAGAGTGCAACGGTCGGTCATGGGCCGTAATGTGGTGCCAGCGGGACACCTTGGTACTCTCGTGGGCCAGTGTCATGGCGCTTGCGAGCTTGCCCTTAGCACGGAAGGGGGCATGGCTCCAGCGGAGGAGGGAGACCTCGACCCTGCCCCCCCTCCCCCCCAAACTCACCCCAACATAACTTTTCTACCTTACTTTTTCAGGGAAAATTTCTTCAGCAACGTTGCAGTCCACAACATTAGGAAGCCAAATGTCCAAGCAGATTGTCAATCACCCTAACATAGGGTAAGTTGTCGCAATTTGCCGTGCAAGGTACATGCACCATACCCTCCTAAATACTAAATACGCCACCTCAAATATTTTTACAACCCTGGGCATTGCACGATGGATGTTGTGGGGAGGAGCTTGGTTCGAGAAACGGAGGGAAAAAAGCATCCGTCCGGCTACTATCGAAAATTAGCAAAACAGTTGAAGTCTTGAAGGAAAATTTCCTGCTCCAAAGCATGGGTTTCCTTCATAGCGGGTCAGAGCTCTAGATTACTTGGTTGGAGCCAAAAACTTGTAAGAAAATTACCCTGCTTGATTTAAGCTCTTGGCGGTGTGCTTTTACTCATGGGGCTGTGAATGCACATGAACAATGCCGAACTTGCTAACATTAGTAAGGGCATTTTAGTAAATACTTTGAACGTACATATGTATTTAGCTTCTTCTCACCATATGCCTTTTTTTGGAAACACGCTTCTGTCAAACTTCGACTAGCAAAATTCACAAGCTCTTCCTCCCCAAAAAAAATAACAAATTTTGCTCTTCGTTTCTGCAATCTTAATGCAATTACATCTGTTAGGTATTCCTGAATGGATGGCCTCTCAGGGATCACTCTCCTACATCAAGCCTGCTACTGTTCTTAAAAAAGATTATGTGCGTTATTCTGGAGGAAACTGCTGCTTGCATGTCGTGGTTATACTTAGAATTCTGTTTTGGATCCAAGGTGGGTTTCCTGACTCGCCAAGTAATCGTGAATTTGCTAAAATGGGTGGGCTTGAAAGGTGGATCACTCTATGCTTATGCGAACACATCAAATCCATTCTCTATGTGATCGCCTGCATTGATGCAGAGGAACAGCTACATATCATGTAAGTTTTAAATCTTCTAGTTGCTTCAATCCCTTCCTAATCTTAGTTCACCTGTTATGGGAGAGAATGAGAAGAAAAGGTATTCGGAAGGAGCCTCTGTTTGGTTATTCGCAATGGAGTGGCAACAATTCGACCCGTTGCTGTTTACACTGCACAAATGCTGGTTTGTTTTTCGCAAACCAATCAGGTTGCGTAAGTGTGAAAGTTCCAAGTTTGACACAAAAGTATGGAAATGTTACAATTTTTGACAAAACCAAAAGTACTTATACAGGAAATAGAATGTGTTCTATCAAAGAGACTTGGGAAGAAATCAAGGATAATTCAAATGCTGTTTTGGTGAGCAGCATCCCATTTGGAAGCAATATGATGCTGGAAAATCGGTCCATTACCAGTTATCAAGAGGTATTGCTCTTGTGCAGGTCGGGACAATTGACAAAAGCCTGTCAGACTTTGGACATGATAGATAAACAACATGCTGATTACACAAATGCTTGTATTTGTATACTGAAAGCCTGCATGAAAATGAAGTCATTGGCAGAAGGAAAGCATGTTCATGGTCAGATAAATAAAATTGAGCTTGGCAAAAGTACCATGCTAGGAAATACACTTATAAGTTTATATATTAAATGTGGGAGCATAGATGATGCACGCTATGTCTTTGGGCAGATGTCTCTTAGGAATGTATTTACATGGACAATGGTGATTGCTGGGTACGTTCAGCAGGGTAAAGAGGCAGAGGCCATTCAGCTTTACTTGGACATGCCCAGTGAAGGGATTGAGCCAGATATTGTTACTTTTACTAGTGTCATCAGCGCATGTGCTCGGAGTAAAGCTATTTACTATGGAAAACTTGCACATTCAGATATTCTTAAGAGAGAATGGCACTTAGACATTGTCATTTGTAATGCTCTTGCTGATCTCTATTCAAAATGTGGAAGAATGGAAGATAGACAGTGTGTATTTGACAGGATGACTAAACGCGATATTATAGCTTGGAATGCCATGATTGCAGCATATATACAAAATGTGAATAATCATCATGCATTTCAACTTTATTGGCAAATGAAAAAGGAAGATGTGAGGCCAAACAAAGTAACTTTTATCATGGTCCTTGGTGGATGTGTCACTCATCCTTGGGGAAAAATTTTTCACAGTGACCTCTTAAAATCTGGAGATTATTCGGATATTGTTGTGGGGAGTGCTCTTATTGACATGTATGCGAGATTTGGAATTATGGCTAATGCACGCCAAGTTTTTACTGCACTTCCTGCTAGGAATGTTATTTCATGGACTGTCATAATTTCAGGGCACGCACGGTGTGGTGATGGCAAGGAGGCATTTAGGATATATGCTTCCATGAAAGAAAGTAGGACCGATCCAAACAAGATTACTTTTCTTGGTCTTCTTAGCGCATGCATTGAAACAGCCTCTATTGGACAGGGTAAGCGAGTTCATGCGGAGGTTTTAACCTGTGGACTTCAGTCTGATCTATTTCTTGCAAATTCCTTAATCGGCATGTATTGCAAACTGGGCACACTATCCAATGCTCATCAAGTCATTGACTGTATGCCCAAACTAGATGTTGCATCGTGGAATACAATAATTGGAGGGCATGCAGAAGAAGGATATTTTAGGAATGCTCTAAGGCTGTTTCTGGAAATGAGAAAGCGAGAAAAGCACAATAAAGTCACTTTCATAAGTATCCTCAATGCGTTTGTAAATGCAGCAGCCCTGGGAGCACTAAAATTTGTTCACTCCCATATACTTAAGACAGGATATGATTGTGATAATTTTGTGTGTAACTCTCTCTCTGATGCATATGCAAAGTCCGGAAACATACATGATGCCAATCAAGTTTTTGATACTACGCCTGAACGTGATGTTGTTTCCTGGAATGTCATGATTGCAGGGTATGCAAAATATAAGGATGTAAAAGGAGCTTTTAAGTTATTCAGGCAAATGCGAGATGAATGCCTGAACCATAATGTGGTTTCCTTTATCAGTATTCTCAGTCTATGCAATGGTTTGAACTTTGAAAGAGGGAAGCCTATTCATGCACAAGTCCTTAGTGCTGGATATTGCAGAGATGTTGTTATCAGCAGCGCCTTGATTGATATGTATGCAAATACTGGGAGCATAGGGGATGCCCAGCAAGTGTTTAATCGAATGCGTACCCGGGATATTGTAGCATGGAATGCTATTATTTTTGGGTACGCTATGCATCAGAGCATTGAGCAAGCCATAATATTACTTAAACTAATGCAAGATGATGATATGAAGCCCAACGAAGCAACTTTTAGCAGTGTGCTGACTGGTTGTGCTGGAATCGCAGCTTTAGAGCAGGGGAGTTGGATCCACAGAATTATTTTGGAAGCTGGTTATGAATCTGATATTGTTGTTGCAAGTGCACTTATTGACATGTATGCTAAATCCGGCAGCATAGAGAATGCCCGAAAGATATTTATCAGTATGGAGGAGCGAGATCTTGTAACATGGAATGCAATCATTGCTGGATATGCACAATGTGGGGACACAAATAAGGTTTTTAAACTCTTCTGGAAAATGCAGGAGGATGGGTTGGAACCAGATGATGTTAGCTTCATCTCTCTTTTATGTGCCTGCAGTTATGCACATGCAGCAGAAGAATGTATCCATTACTTCAGTTTGATGAATCAAAGTTATGCAATTACTGTGGAAAAACATCATTATGCTATCATAGTGGACGTTCTAGGCTACTCGGGCCAGTCCAACCCAGGAGAGGACCTTGTGGCCATGATGCCATTTGAGCCAAATATGGTTATCTACATGTCCCTTCTTGACTCCTGTAGAATCCACGGTGTCATTGATTTGGCTGATCGCTTGCTCAAACAAATTCTGATCTTAGAACATTCTTATTCTGCAGCTTTTGTACTGCTGTCAAATACTTATGCTGCAGCTGAACAAAATAACACCGCAACACTGCTAAATGGGTATTTAAAAAAGGATTGAAGTCTTGGGCAGGATATACATGCTTGCTTAATGTGGTGTATGATTGATGCACAATGCTGAAGCAAACATGATAGTATGGCTTGCATGCTGTGACCCACATAAAAGAAACCCTCATCCTTTCAGATGAAGCTGATATTTGAATTGATCGAGTATTTGAAACCCTATCAATGTACAAGGTCAGGCAAGTAGAAGGCAAACTTTAATACTAACACACTTAGACAACATAATGAATTCCATATTCATGGTTGATAGTCCACAAGAATTCTTTGCAATCGATTCATATAAAGCAACTAGTTGTTGCTAGTAGAATCACAAAAAAATATGTTCTCAATTGTAAAGACGTGCTATGGTACAATCTGCTATATATTGCATCTCCCATTCTAAAACTTTTACCCTATTTGATAGGGTATAAATAATTCTATACATATGACTATATACATAATAAATAAACCAATATGATGTATGGATCACCTCACATATCAGCACACTTAGACAACATAATGAATTCCATGTCCATGGTTGATAGTCCGCAAGAATTCTTTGCAATCGATTCATATAAAGCAACTAGTTGTTGCTAGTAGAATCACAAAAAAATATGTTCTCAATTGTAAAGACGTGCTATGGTACAATCTGCTATATATTGCATCTCCCATTCTAAAACTTTTACCCTATTTGATAGGGTATAAATAATTCTATACAGATGACTATATACATAATAAATGAACAAATATGATGTATGGATCACCTCACATATCAGCCCTTTGACAGAACACTGTGACGAATGCCATAAGAGAAATACAAAACTACTCCGAATGCAAGCCATATGGACACCCGCATCCATGTAAGACTCCTGCAAAGAATATCATTTAATACCAAGGATTATCTATGTGAAATTTAACAAAGTTGGGACAGAAACTCACTCCAAGTTCACGAGTAAATATACATTGACTAGAATGCTTATAATTGGCAAGATTGGTACAAAAGGACATATGAAGCCTGCATATATAAAGGAATGAGCATTTGAATTTGAAGAGCATAAGCGATGATAGTAAAATGTACCTCCAGATTGACCAAACTCATGTCGTCCTTCATCTTGATGACTGAAGAAAAGTACCACAGATCCTGCTAGGAATAGTGGCAATCCCAAGCTTGCAATTGTCCAGCAGAACCAGCTAAAAAGGCCAGATACAATGTTAGTAGAAAGTACTCTTTGTGTAGCACAAAATCTACAAATAGTTCTGACCTTGGAAATAGGCTAACAGAGGTTCCTAAGCACAAAAGAAAAACACCAACGCAAATGGCACAAATGCTAGTAGCTGCGATTGTTCGTCGAGTGCTATCTTTTTTTCCTGCATCCACTTTGATGTTTAGAAGGATGAGAAGAATATTCTTTTCCAAATATAAACTACAATACTGACAAACCTTGAATCCCATTCCCTCCCAGAATCCAGTCATTTCTTGGCAGTACTTCTCTGTTTTCACTCTCGAGGACCTCAGATTCAGGGTTTCCATCCAAGTCTGCTAGGTCCTCTGAAGAACTGCTACTACTTACAGACAACTTGTCATCTTCTACACTCGTTCCCATGGATGCTTCCGAAAACATTGATATGATTGGAGAATATTCTTCTGTGGATTGTACTGTCAAATGAGCTGGAATGACATTTTTCGTTGGGTAAGATTTTACTGGTGAAAACCCATCATGTTTAAAGGAAGCTGTCTTTGAAACGGAAGTGTCATTAGGAGGAACATATCTCAAGATCAATATGGATACACAAACGATTGTGAATGCCAACAATGTTCCCACGCTGACCTGAGCATAGCATAAAACAATGTAAGAGCAAACTTATAACTGTGCCTCTAAGATGTAACATTCTTGTAATTACCATTCCTGACAGTTCGTCCACATCCATCAAAGAGGCTAAAGCAGCAGCAATTATACCAGTTGATATTGTACTGAAGACTGGAATTGATGTTCTCTTGTGTATTTTGGAAAAAAGCGGTGGAAGCAAGCCATCACGGGACATTGCCATCAAGATTCTTGGCTGAACACGTAAATCATGGAAAAGAATTTCAAAATCAATGGCAGGCAACCAGAAGGATTATGTATGAAGGTTATACAGCATGCATATCATTTTTACAAGGTCCAACATTTCATTACCCAATTGCATTATAGCAGCACTATCTAGTAAAGTGTTAACCTGCGGGAGAAGAGAACCCATAAGTGCTGTAGACAAGGCAGCTATCGCACCCCCAGCAATTATATACCTGAAAATAATGAACATGAAAGTTAAATCAATTGGTAAAGAAGGAAAGAATTAAATACAGCTTCAAAAGAGGCTTACGTTGCCCATGGCATCCCATTGTTAGAAAATGCTTTGGACATAGGGGTATCAGGGTCCATTAATTGGTATGGCTCAATGCCCACAATGACAGCAGAAACAGCCATGTACAAGCTGCTACATATTATAAATGCTAAACCAATTCCAAGAGGAAGATCACGTTCGGGATTCTTGACCTGCAAAAGACATAGAAGAGCATTGAGTATTGTACTGCCAGCATTATCATAAAAGACCAGGCAACATTGTGTACATTTACTAGGAGATTTCTAAGAAGGATCGTTACCTCTTCTGCAGTGCTTGCCACAGCATCAAATCCAATAAAGGCAAAGAATACAGTTGCTGCACCCCCAAGCAGGCCACTAACTCCAAATGGCATGAAGCTAAAGACCAGCAACCGTTTTATTAGAGAAGTAAAAGAGATAAACGTATACTGAAGGATCTTGCATCTAGCATGTTCTAAAAGGTGAACGCATGCAATATGCCCTTATAGGCGTCTATATAATATTGGATTTCTATTCAGCACAGCATTACAAACTAGGAAACTCACCCTCCTACTTGCTTATAGCCTGGCCATCCAGTTTGGAAACCAAGCCAAGTACCAACCACAATAACGAACATCAATACACAGCAATTGACAACTGTCATGATACCCTGCACTGTAACACTCTGGAGACGGGGAGTGATCAGCAAATACACATGGAACAATAATGCTTGGAAATAAAGAACCAAAACTTACCTCTCTAATACCCATACAAAGAAGGAGAGTCACAGCAACGACAAGAAATCCAGCACAGGGGTCTACGATAATGTTGGTACCGGGAATGCCAAAACGAGTTAAGAAGAAGGGGAGTTTTCCTTCACCTCCAAAAAATATTCCCTGAAAAAGCCTTTCGTCAAGGATGTAACTTATGCCCTGACAATTATTGCAACCTGTTGTCTAGGAATTTAAACAATTGTTGTTCATAATGATTGATGACATTTAAGCGTAGCGGCAGATCATTTGCCTGGATGACTAATTGAGAATACTGCCAGAGCCTGTGGTGTTTTTAGGATGAGTAAATTCAAATGGTATATTGGCTGAAGTAAGCTTTCGCTAGTGGGAAACTAATTCAACCTTGCAGCCTATGTACATTAAAGTAGAAAATGATAAGCATACCAGATTAGGTGAAATGCCCCTTGCGACAGTCGCACTCCCAAGTGTGTACTCAAGAATCAATGCCCATCCAATTATCCACGCCGTACTGATTCAATAACAAAGCCTAGCTTTATAAGATCCCCTATAATAAAAATGCCGTAGAGAAACATATCCACTAAATATAACAATTTTCACCATAAAATAATCAAGATGGTCCTCATTTGACTAATATCCCATGGTAAATTCAAAGAGCTTTACCATGCTCTAGGACCATCCTAACTTATTTAAGGAGACCTAGAAGATATAAGCATAAGCAGCTGGGTGAAATTGAAGCTTGGAAAAGACAAGTCACTGAGGACTACACCTATCAAAATATAAATGTTTTCCATTCTCTAATTTGTTATGGTTTCAGATGTATAAAATATGATATGCCAGGTATTATACCCTTCTCCAACACATATATATGCATAGTGATATGCACTCCCTGCCGAAGGACATCTGCTTGCTAGCTCTGCATAGCAAAGGGCAGATAATGCCGCAGCAATGCCTGCAATTAAAAATGCAACTGAAAGGCATGGCCCAGATTTGTCCCTTGCAACTGTGCCAACAAGAACATACACTCCAGCTCCAATGGTAGCTCCAACGCCTGCATAACCAGAATTAGGATCAGCAATACACATGTCTAGTGATAACTACGAACAGCCTTATTCTGCTTGTCAAATCTCTCACAGACAAGACAGGGAAAATGAAGCAGAAACGCAGTAATAGTAGGAGGAGGAGGAGGAGGGGTCAGTATGTGCTAAGTGACTCTTAAGCTAGGAGAGTTCCTAAGAATCTCAACTTAGAAGGCGTTTGCAGACTATATGCATAAAGTTTGTATTCCGAGCTTAAGAACCAGTATTAATTAAGGAGAAATATTAGAAACCATTCTAATATTTAAGATGAGATTCTTTCAAGGACCTTAAAACATTCCACAGATAATTAAACATCTCTTAAAACTGAAATCACATGTATTTCATGAACTTACCAATAGACACCAGTTGGGACACATTGAGCTGCTTTGAAAGCCCTGCTACACCGTCTTCCTTTTCTTGATTATGGTAATTAGAATCCTTTCTTCTAACTAATGCCCCAAAGCCGGGGCATTTCCTTGGCCGTGCCGTTGTTAGAAATGGCATGTCGATAGCAGGATCTGCTCCCATGGCATACGCAATTCTTCCTTCCTTACACCACTCTGCAGCCGAAAAGGCTACTATTTGAGTGATATAAGCTTGCTTTGAACTTTTTAAGAGGAAAAAAAGGCAAGAACAGTGGCTGGTAAAAGCACACAGTGCAATTCTGTTAAACTAAGGCTCATGGGTTAAAACAGAGGACCGAATCAGCAAGAAAAGATGGAATTTTGAAAAAGCAAGATGTGGATTACGCGTGTATGAGTCTAAACTCCATGAACAGAAGGAAATGGATGGAAGCAATTGATGGGTGGGATGCAAAAACAAATAATTGAAGTGAAACAACACTGCTTTGAGCTGAATGAGACCTTGGGCCGCGGCGTGGGGTCGATGCAGGCTGCGTGCTGCAGCGGCCCCTTCCGATCGCCCCTTCGATTCACAGAGAAGCCGCCCAGGAACCAGCTCTGCCTAATTTCTGATACATAAAATCTTCTACGACAAAATGAACGGTCCACATCAATTCAGGACGGGAAAAAATGCATCATAACCGTCTAAAGAATTTTCTCATTGGACGTTGAAAATTGCAAAGCAAATGCTGTCGAGTCATAACGTGCCACGCTTTGTCAGTTTTTCTAATATTTCCTTGATTATTTTCCCATATTAATATTGATATTTTTTTCTTATATTAATATTTTTAGGATTGCATTTTAGCCACAAACATTTTGTCACGTGGATGCATAAAACTGGTTGGCAATTTTGGACATTTCGAAGATTTTTTTGTCAATAGTTGGCCGCCAATTTTGTCGAAATGTCCTCTCCAACTAATATGTGTATTATGTACTATTTATGTCCTAATTTCATATACAGGATATATGTTGTCTTTCTCGTGGACGTTAAAAAACTTCCTTCTTCTTCTTCCTAAAAAGATGCAGCACAATCTCTTTGAGATGTTCTATTCCTGTCCTAATTTTATATACAAGGATATCTTGCCTTTGTTCCCCCATTTTTTTCGTTCTTAAAAGCTGCAACACAAGCTAGTCTTTATGCTCTTGTCACTAATCTTAACTAACTAATCCGTTTAGTAGTAGCAGTTCTTATTTTTACTAGTCACTTTTCTTTTCCCCATATTTTTTCTTCCTTGAAGCTACAACACAAGCTAGTTGAGTAGTCGTTCTTTTGTCACTGACCTTAACTCACTAATCCTTTTAGTAGCAATTCTGATTATTCTCACTTAGTCAAAATGCCTAATTGTCCTCCCCTTTGATTCCGTCAGTCAAGGCATCTGCATTGTATCTCTAAGGGATGGCATCTGCATCGCATCTCTATGCGTACAAAGATAATTCGTCTTCTTATGAGTAACAAGATGATCTGTCAATTTTGAATATTCTCTTCTTCTTGTCACCAAAGTCATAAAACTTGTATTTATTATATGTGTCACCTCTCGAATCTTGTAGCAAAAGCGATTAGGAAACACTTAACAAAAGGAAAGGACAAGTGTAGCGCGAAAGTTAGGTGGAAACTCAATATATCACAATCTTTAACTGATGCTTGAAGTAGTAATAAACTCAACACAAGCTCAGCACAAATTTCTTGTCACGTATCAATAAATTAGTACAAACTTCTTATCACGTGGCTGCATAAAAACTGGTCCCAGTTTTGGACATTTTGAAGATTTCATTCTTTTCTTTGGTTCATAGTTGGCCGTTGTTTTTGTCAAAAAAAAGTCCTCTCCAACTAATATGTGCTATTCTCGTCCTAATTCTATATATAGGCTATATCTTATCTTTGCTTTCAACAAAAAAAAAAAAAAAAAAAAAGAGAATTTTTTTACAAGCTGCGGCACAAGCTAGTTGAGTATTCATGCTTTTGTCAGTAGCAGTTCTAATTATTTCAGATGTATTTAGCTTTTACTAATCACTTGTTGTCTCTTTTTACTAGTCACTTACTCAAAATGCCTAAATATCCTCTCCCTACATTCCATCAGTCAAGGCATCTGCATTTTTAAGGGATGGCACACATTTGACTTTCCTACAAAGATAATTCATAATAATAAGATAAGATGATCTGTAAAGTTTGAATATTCTCTCCTTCTTGTTGTCCAAGTCACAAAACTTGTATCTATTGTACGTGTCCCTATTGATTAGGAAACATTTGACGAGGAAAGAGCAAGTGTATCAAATATTTTGGTTGTCCAAGTCACAAAACTTGTATTTATTGTACGTGTTCCAATAATTTAAGAAACATTTGACAAGGAAAGAGCAAGTGTAGCGTGGAAGTTAACTCAAACATACAATCCTTATGTTTTGCTAAAACTGTCCAAACGCCCCTTGTTTTAGGGGTATTTTTATGGAAATGACCACAACTTTTTTGCAATGATCCAATTGAGAATGTGTTCTTCAGATGCATTGTAGAGGAGGATGAGATATTTCCATCAAACCTAAGATCATCGTAATCGGAGTCCCAAGTCATAAGTTTTATGATTTTTAACACACACAAAATTTGTAAGAATTTAGGAGGGATTTAGAAGACCATAACTTAAAGACGATACTTGGAGTGCTAATAAAAGCTTCATGCATCCATAGATATTTGGCCCTTACTTCTATTAAAAGCAAAGCTACAAGTCTTTAACTGGCAAGGTCCTCGGCATTTTTTATTTCCACGCGTTGGATTTAGAAGTGTTATTAGGCATAATGTGTTTCATAGCTTCATAAACAGGCAGGCAACCTGTTTATCATGATAAACAGGTAGCAGGCTCGTGATAAAAGAGTGGCTCGTGATAAACAAGCAGGCTCATGATAAGCAGACAAAGAATAACCAAGTTGCAACCAGATTGAGGCTCATTTGGAAGCCAAATTGAAGCCGGATTGTAGCCATGTGCCTCAATGCTCAAGCTCTGAAAATTTAGATGAGCCTTGGGTCTGGGTCAGATGCATGCTAATTTAGGGCTGCAATGCAGAAACAGACTGGATGGACGACCTTCACACCACCCTATCCTGCTTTGTGGGCTTGAATCTGGCAAAATGTGGGGTTGGATCTGGCGATGGCGAATTGAATCAGAGGCAAAATTGCCTTAAACCTCCTGGTTAAAGGGGTCAAACCCCCACGCTCGCCCATTACGCCAAATAAATGGGCTCGCCCGTTTATTAGGCGTAGTGGGATGTTGTGGGGGTTTAACCCCTTCTTCAATACCCATATGGTATCCCAATAAATTTATTAGCGACACATATGACAACTATTGAGCTCTATGTGATGAAAATAAGCTCACAAAGCCGCTAAGATTCATGAGTTAGATTTGATGAAAATAATTTCATTCCATTTCACACACCTAGAAGTTGCTCTATCCCCCCTCCCCCCCACATTACCTTCCTTAAAGCCATTAGTGGTGGGGATCATTTAATTATACAAAGTAGTAGTATACCATTAATAGCACATGGGTCTTCTATGCACTCTGGAATTATTGCCACATCATGCTCAATCGGAACACTTGTTGAAACTAAATCATTGGATTTCATCTGACCATTTTGCAAAAGAAATTAAAGGTTTCAAGAGCAACTGACGAATCAAAAATCATACGACCCCAGTCACGATCCTTGGAGTTTTAAAGAAGAAATCGACTCATCATCTGCACAACTTTTACAGTAAAGCTTTGATCTGATATCAACATTTCAAACAATCATTCCTATGCCCTAATGCAAGCTTACTCGACAACCAATTTCTCTGCAACTACTGAAGTATATTGCAAGGCTTTTTCGGAGTCCTGGTCCAGAAACCAAAGTATAGATGCTCTAGTCATCTTTACAGCAGCAACAAGGATGAACGAGAACTGGATAAATGGCACATGCTCGATATTCAAAATACAAGCTTTTCTGCCATAAGCCAAAAAGGGGAAATCATTTTCACTAAAGGGAGTTAACATTTTGAAGACCTGCCGAGTAGGTCTGCCAAAGGTTTTGCATTAAAGACATAAGTTGCCATGAGTAATAGATAATATTTTTTTCAGGACTAGGCTAGCCAATATTCTACTTTCTACGAGGAATAGACAATATCTTTTAGGACAAGACTAGCCAAACTTCTTATCCTACCACTAAATAAAGGATGAGATTCCTCACAACTATTCGATAAACTGAGCACATTCTGTAAGGAAGTTCTACCACATTGAGGATCATCAATGGTAGAACCTCTAGCAAAACACGTTCGGCGAATGGGAGTTCACCCATCTCAGTTTTATTCCATCCAAAGTGTATTTAACTTAAAGCATCTTCCTAAATCTCTACCAACTTCTCTCACTTCCATTGGGCAAAACTTTGTGGTAAATGCTCACTTTAGCTTAGGATTTAATTCCCACCATAAATCAAGGTGTTAGCGGTATCATCAGGGGCATCACGTTTAGAATGCAATACTTGATTTCAAAACTAGATTAATTTTTAGACTAATCAGCCTTCTTATTCTACCACTAGATAGGGGATGAAATCCCCCATAAATAGAGGACAAACTAATGACATTTCATATAGAACCTCTACCACATTGTATTTGTATTCTATCTCTATTCTTTTCTCTCTTTATACTCTTTCCATTCTCTAAATTGTTGTCTCTATTGTTGTGGACAACTTAATCATGGGCCTCCAGCGCCTGCCTAAAGGGAAGGCAGCAGATTTGGATGGTATGCAGGCAAAACTCCTCAAATGGGCCAGACCGCCAATGGTACCTGTGCTGACAGCAATGTTCAGTCGAGCACTGTAGGAAGCACTCAAGGTGCTAGCGATATCATCAGGGGCAACAATTTTAGCGTGCAATACTTGATTTCAAAACTAGATTAGCTTTTTAGACTAGCCAGCCTTCTTATTCTACCGCTAGATAGGGGAAGAAATCCCCCATAAATAGAGGACAAATTAATGACATACCATATAGACGCTCTACCCCATTGTATAGAAGCAGGCTGGAAAGCCTTACTCGCCATGCAGAATAGTAGTCACTAGGCGGAACTGTACGCCTGGGATCATCAGTCATGCCTGTTCAGAGCTTTGGTTGAGCCAGTTATTTTATATATGATGGAAGTTTGGGGCCCAGTCATATCCGCCACCACATGGGGTGATCTTGAACGGGTACATGAGACTTTCTTGGCACGCGCACTCGGGGTGAAGTCCATGGTGCTCAGTCACTGGGCGGAGAAAGAGAATGTGCGAGCAGCAGTGCAAGCAGGTTTTAGAGCATGAAGATGAACCGCGCTAAAGACAACCATGGACTCTGTTAAATGTAAGAAGAAACCAGTCAATATCCTTTTTGTTGATTTTAAAAAAGCATTTGATAAGGTGCCTTGAGATAAGTTGTGGGCAAGAATGGAACAATTGCAGGTACCTATAGACTTGAGAGAAGCTATAAGAACTCTATGAAAAGGTACTAGTTCAATTATCATTCCCGCTTTCACATGATGTGGATAATTTGATTTCAAGCAATATTGGGGTAAAACAGGAATGTCCATTATCACCCACCTTGTTCGGCTTGTTTATTGATAGTCCAGATGCATGGCTCTCTGATATGGTGGTGATGGTACAAACTTAGATGGCACTAGCATACTTTTGTGCTCACATGATATGCAAGTGAACTTAGAAAAATCAAAAGTCATGGCAGTTGGCATACTTAAACAGAGTGTTTTCAGTATAATGGGACTAGGGTAAATTTTAAGGCCCTTAAACGTTTTATGATGAAATTAAGGGTTGGCTAAACTACAAAAAATGCAAGAGTTCAATTATTTGTGCTTGGCGAATTTTGATGAAACATAGCACTTGAATTATCTCTCTACCGAGCTAAAGTTCAAAAAATATACGCTCTTTATATCTTTGTGTTGGTAAGTTTTTGGTGGTAGTTGAAGTACAATTTTTAACTTCATATTTTAAGTGCGTTTTATTGCTTTTTTCCTAGTAATGCTTAATGTCCTTAATCCTACGTCTAGCATTTTACCCATTTCTAAACTTTTACTCTATTTTCTAATAATGCTTAACCCTTCAATATCTATGTGCTCGATGTGTTATCCTCACCATGACATTAGAGATGTTGCAACTTATTTTTTCTTTGAAGATTTCTTGAATGGCTATTTTGTATTCTATAGGCGCATACATCTGTCCTCATTGAAGGCGAATCGACTCCACTACCTGCTGATTGTTGCAAATTCCAAAGGCTAATCATTGACTTTGAGAAAATCCCCCTCTCCCCCCCCTTTTTGTCGATTTCTCTTTTCTTTTATTTTTTTTTCAACAATGGTCCTCTATAAAGTGTAGCTATTTTTTTTTTTTACAAAAGTGTTAAAAAATCGCCATTTGGTGAATAATCGCACTCTTTGGCACCCTGAATGGGACCATTCAGGTATGTTATTCATATAAATATCTAGGGCTATTCATAGGAATCACAGATAGAATGCATGGAGAGCTCAATGTGTGGAAGGTGGGCTAAAGGCACTATATTCCTCGCAGAGTCTCAACAGAAAAATACATTTATGGTCATGGGAATTAAGAACTAAACTCTTCTTTGTTCTAATGTAGACAGTTGTCTATATGGATGCGAGGTATGGGGGCCTAGTTTGCCCAAGGGTCTTTGGGAGGACATTGAGCAAATACTAAAAAACTTCTTGAGACAAGAACATAGGAGTTAAAATGCAAACTCCATTTCCTATGCTCTTAGCAGAATGTGGACTTATGTCAATGGAAGGAAAGGCTATAGTAAGGTGCATTAGATATGTGAGAAAGCTGAAACAACATGATGACACATGGCTGGTATACCGAGCTATGGAAGCTAGTATTGAATGGGGATGGT
This sequence comes from Isoetes engelmannii, assembly GCA_011763485.2. Lineage (NCBI taxonomy): Eukaryota > Viridiplantae > Streptophyta > Lycopodiopsida > Isoetales > Isoetaceae > Isoetes > Isoetes engelmannii. The sequence continues at coordinate 17,546 of JAANSK020006023.1, forward strand.
ATTTTGATATCAAACAATGGTTGGATAAATGGAACGTATCCCCTGGAGAAGCCTTGGTGTATGATGGAGACATTAGGCAATGGATAAAAAAGAAAATGATGGCCAAAATTGTGGATGAACCCGCAATCTAAGATGATTAGTATGAGCACCAGCTGAACCCAAGGCTGAGACAGGCTAAACATATGCAGGAAAACATTTTAGTGGGTAAGAGACATGCCATAAGGAAGATACGATTGGGCTCTCATATACTTGAGATTGAGACAGGATGTTGGAGGAAGATTTGCAAGGATAGACGAACACGTAAGGCCTGCGGCAATATGGAGGTGGAAGATGAGCATCATGTGCTGATAGAATGCCCTGCATACATGAGGATCAAAGATAGATATGGTATATTTGTAGATGATTTGACCCAATTATTTGTTTTAGATTCTCATGTGGTAGGATCTTTTATTATTGAGGTTCTACAACACAGAGAGTCATACGTAAAGCATTTATAAATATTGTTAGGTGATGATGACGAGACTGGTGACGATTGGAATGAGAGCACTGTGGAAGCCCTTCATGTGGACTTCCCAGATGATTTATTGTAAACTGTTATTTTGTCATCTACTAGATCTGTGAGGTCTCCATAGACGTAATACCATTTCATTTCATTTCATTTCATCTCCCACCGCCCCTCCCTCCCTCTCACATTAATAATCTGTAGGAAGATGTGGGCACAACCAAAGACTAAGATGATTTTATACAAACAGAATATCAATCCCAAATTAGAACAAGCAGGGATTGAAGGAGAATATCTCTATACAAAAAAGGCATGCTATTTGCAGGATTTGCCTTAGTTCACATCATTTGGGGATAGAAGTGGGGAGATGGAGGCAATATACGCGGAACGGAACAGGTGGAAGGTGAAGATCATGCTTTGCTCCAATGTTTGGCATATGAGACTTTGCGCGATGGGTACGGAATTCACTACAATGATTTTCCAACCTTCTTTACATTGAACCGTGACATTCTAGGGAAATATTTGATAGAGCTTCTACATTAAGGGAGTCTTGCATGGATGCACATCGTGTGACTGATGTGGATGATACAGATATTATGAGCGAGAGCGATGAGCTAGATGAGGATTCGGAAACGCATCTA
>JAANSK020006134.1:0-18685 GCA_011763485.2 Isoetes engelmannii
TCCAACAATTTTAAATTAAATTCCCCCTAAAACCCCGTTTGTTTGGGTGCATATTCACATGGGAGGTGACGTAGGGCAGCGAGAGCCCCTGTTATACCCTCTAAAACATCCCTTTTATAATACATCTATGAAACCAACACCATTGAGTACAATACCTCAAACCATATAGTATTTTGTATTCTTGTTATACAATATAAAAAAAAAATTGTACGAGCATACCCCACAAACGAGGATCGCTGTCTACGGTCCAGATCAAGACATAAGTCATGAATATGCCCATCCAATAGCTCTCGTTGCCCGGAGTCACCTCCCGTGTGAATATGCACCCAAACCAAAGTGGGTTTTAGGGGGAATTTGATTTAGAATTGTTGGATGTAATGGTTTGTGTTATATAAAAAAAAATTTGGGCCCCGAAAAAAAAACACCTCCGGAGGGGCTGGTCGTGCGAGCCACGCAAACAAACACCTCTATAACAAAGAGGGGTTGTTCGCGCATGCCACACAAATAAAAAATGAACATAACTTGAGAATAACTTGAAAACCTCCAGAGGGGCTGGCCAAGCGACCACGCGAACGAAAAAAAAAACCTCTATAACAAGGAGGGATTAGTCACATGTGCCACACGAACAAAAATGAACATAACTTTGTAAAACATAAAGAATAATAACTGAAAAAATAGGTATATTATCACACTTCTTGACATAGATGCCCACCTACCGATGGTACAAGGAAAATGCAATAGAAGGTCAAGAGGAAGGGTTTCCTCAATGCTACTATAACGTTGTGAGTAGAACACCGAATAAGGAAACACTAGAAAAGACCGGCTATATATCACTCATCCTCTCCTGAGAATATCAATCATACGGTGTGGATCAATTGGCATATCTTAGACCCACTTCACGAAGAAATGATCAAAGGTTGGTCGTTTTGTCAAAACCCACACCAAGAAAACAAAGTTAAACAATATTATGATGATGGTGCCATTATAAATTTTATGTTCTTTGGGAGAAGTTTAGGGTGAGAGAAGGAGGGTGCGTTGATGTAACATAAAGCTAAAATCTATGGGGATCTTGATGCAACTTGAAGGCTTGCAATGAAGATCTTCATGTTGGCCAGTCTTTGTTAAACCCGGTTTAAAAATTTTGAAGTTGATTCTATACGTCACTAAGATACCAACAATTATCTTGCACTTATCATGTGCAAGTCCCATATGTGTAGTGTGTGCTGAGAATGACGTGGGTGAGTGCGAGTCTTATCATGTGTAGTGTGTGGTGTGTGTTTGAGAATGTGTCGGCATATTCGTCATAGGTCCCAAAAGGGATGTTGCCAAAGTGGTATGACGTTAAACTACTAAATTAAATTAGATTAAATAAAATTAAAGGCATACTAGTTGGGACATATGGAATTTGCAAGGAAGACCCAAAGCTTTCCAATAGAAAAGAACAATCGATGACTCATGATTACGTAATGAAATTTGCTTACATTATATGTTTAATGGAAACATTGGGCCCATTCCACAAATCTTATTTTAGAGCACCCTTTTACAAGGCCTTTTGGCCTTGAATCATGCAAAACATAAGACACTTCACTTTTATGGACCAACATTCTATATTCATACTTCCACATGGGACTCATTAATGTACTGTCACTCATTGCATTGGTTGGATGGTTCGTTTGGTCGTTTTCTCGTAGCTGGTTGCATTTAGCCAATTCATTTCTCTATCAATCAAGTTGGTGTATGAAATTTAGCACTGTACTCAATTGCTAAGATTTTCATTAGGTAGGTCTATATCCCCATGTTGATACCTAGGTATATGCCATGAGATACTGATAACATATTACTTGGTATAAACTACAATATGCCCGACAAATCCCTCCTACAATATTGATTTCAATACCATTTGATGGAGTAGGTAAACCTTGGCTTAAATACGACAAAGGATCAACTTATTGGTGAAGCACGATTCACAGACATTGTATATGGATTTCATAAATCAGAGTTCCCATAAAATTGAGCCTCTTCAATAAACAAATACAATGAAGGTGCAAAATGTATAGTGTCTATACCATATGAATCCAAAAGCAACAAAACCTTATTGTTTTGGGAGATCTAGAAAGAAGGGTCTAGAGTAGATTTACACTTAAGAAATGTAGGGTCATTCCTCGACATCGCAGTTGCTACTACATTCATCAACTCATGCATAAATTAGAATCACTCCTCAACACCTCAGTTGCTACTACATTCATCAACTCATGCATAAATTAGGTTAGAACATATTTACACTTAAGAAACACAGAATCACTCCTCGACATTGCAGTTCCTATTACATTCATAACTCAGGCACAGGTAAAGATTTGGTGTTGTGTCCTGCTGGATCAACCTCTGAGAACGATTGTAGTCACCTCATGTAGGGTCCCATGATAGCTGTGGGTTTTTAATTTTTTTAAAATTCCCCTTTGTTTTTTCCATTTTAATTTTTGCAAGGTTTACTAATTTCAAGTGGGCCTATTCATATCAATAAGGTTGTCCTGGTTAGGTGACTAATGGGCCCCTGTTCTCCAAATCCGAGGGACCCAGTCGAAATGCGGACTGTACTGCGCTACCGCCGGCAGGGAAGCTATGGGGACGCCGGAACACTGGCAAACTCCGTTTACGTTCTATCTACATATACACAAACCCTTCTCCTCTGTTGAGCCAACTATGGACTTAACAGCTTCAGTATCTACAGGTCTGTAGGAAGATCACCATAGCTTTCCTCTCTTTTTCTAGAGCCGTGTTCGTGGGCAGCCCGATTGAGATCGATTATTCGTTTTGCGCTTGCTTATCTGCATTTTCAGCTCGATTTAAGTGTTGGGTAACGGACTTCAGAAGGATATATACCAACGCCGTTTCTTCCAGTGTTTTGACTTGATCGAAGGATTGCATCTAATGGAAAAAGAGCTGAAATCTTAGCTTATGGTTGAAAGCTTGGAGTCCACCTTGCATTCTTACTAGCGCAGTGAGTTCTGTCCTCGTACATTGCTTGTAAATGTTGGCAATGCATATTATAGGTTTCCTTGAAAAGTAGATCTATAACTTGTTTTTTTTGAAAAGGTATTATGGATGGTAACGTGTCGCTTTAATAGTCTAAATTGGGTGCCGATTGCACATTCTTTATTTGATTATGAACATGCCCGCCAATGCCTGACTATCTATGTTGCAGATTTTTGTGATGGGAGAAGTAGCTCAAGTTCAGAGCCAAAACTTATCGTTGGCTGTAGTTCGGACTTTAGATTTTTCTCTTGTAGGGAATTCTTCCACTGAAGAGCTTGATGAAGTGTCTCAGGGCGATGCAGGGGAAATCTCATTAAAAAGTATGGAACAGCCAACGACTGGACAGAACGAGCCATTGACTTTGGTGGATGAGTATGCCACTGGCTATCAGTGCCATAATGAAAGTATCTTGAACTCTCAGATTAATGAAGAAGAAGAAGAGTGTGCTGATGCCAACAAGCCAGCTCACTATGAAGACAAGCCAGCAGGATTTGAAGATTTGCTTTCACTTGCTGAAGAATTCGGGGCCGAGGAAAACTGGGGTCAAGGATTAACTGATCCAACATCAATAGAGGGTGTTCCAAAGGAACAAAAGAAAGTTGACCACGTTGAGGTAGTATCTGTCTCGAATCAGATTTGTTGTTTCATGTCATATTTCCTAACGTTATGAGGTCGTGAATGGTTTGGTCCATTCATTATTTTGTTAAACGTTATCCTTTCCACCTTCTGTAAAGTAGTATCTAAATCTCACAGGAAAATGCAGAGATTTCCTTAGCACCAAGAGAAGTTCTTTTCTGAGGTGGTAGCCTATTGACCTTACTGTGCTTTATGCAGGAGAGTCATCCAAAACAAGCTGTTAATAATGGGAAAAAGAAAGATCAGCATGTCCGAAAGGCTGTTGCAAATTCAACTACAATGTTGCCTAAGTCTTCAAATGCATCATCAGTGGTTCCTGGTAAAGTTAGTTCAAAAGCCACATTGGAGAAAAGTATATATGGGGCTTTGAGAAAAGACAACACCAAGAAAGTTGAATCATCAAATACGAGCCGTGCTTCAGTTAATGTGAGAGCGTCTCGATCGAATTTCACAGTTCCAGAACCATTCTCTCTTGCCACAGATAAGAGAGCATCTATTGTTGTCAGTCCATCAGATGGAGAAGCTGCAAAAACTATATCTAAAACTCACACAAAGAGCACAATACCTGCTCCAATGTCGAAACGGACACAGGTCTGGTCTGATTAGGAATTTTCTGTCTTTCGTTTGTAAGTGATTACCGTTACGTTTGTTTATGATAACAGCTTCCTGGTGCCGAGTTGAAACAATCTACTAATGGCTCTAAAATGGAGAAACCAAAGACGTAAGTCTTTTGTACATACAGACAAAACAGCTTCTTTCATGCATGTATAAAATATGAAGGTGCAGGCTTTAATCTCTGGTTACTTGCAGTTTTATGCAAAATAAGCAAGCGAAATCCAAGGAACAAGACGGCGCCAAGAACCAAGATATCATAAATGCAAGCGGTTTTAGTCTAAAGTCCCAAGAGAGAGCAGAAAAAAGGAAGGAGGTAAATGTGGTCTACTGAAGCTAAAAAGTGCATAAAAAAGTTGACAGAAGAGTTTTTCTTTTTAAATTTCTTGAAAACCAATGATTACCAATCCTTCAGAACCCGCTTTCCTATTAGATATTATTATTGGGTGCAATTATAAGGAGGAAAATAATTATGTTGATTTGGCATCCAGTGTGAGAGTTTTGTAGTTTTATTATTTGTGGTTATTCTGGTGCATTGACTAGTGAAAGATTAGTTATTTCTCGTAGATGCTTATACCCATTTGCTCAACTGTTTGTTTTTAGGGATTTACTGGTGATACCTGCAGCGGGTTTATGCTTTATTTGTGGTATCCCCTGCAATCTAATGTGGACATTTATGTTGCATCTGCAGTTCTATTCAAAATTGGAGGAGAAAATAAGTGCTAGAGAAGCTGAAAAAACACAAATTCAAGCTAAAACGCAGGTTTTCTTTTGCTATTTATACTAGTTATGCGGCACGACCGTTTTGCTATTTATACTAGTATGCAGCATGGCCAGAAACTTTGGTTGAATTTATGTGTGTACATCTTACATGCATGATAGTTTTGCTTGAGTTTGTTGGTTAAACCTTTTTGGTGTATGACAGGAAGAATTGGAGACTCAAATAAAGAACTTAAGGAAAAACCTGAACTTCAAGGCGACACCAATGCCAAGCTTTTATCAAGAGGCTCCTCCACAAAAAGTTGATATAAAAAAGGTTGGTATGAAATTGTTTCTTTTTCCAAAAGTGATCCAATCCGTCATACTTTGCATTTGGTTGTAGATTCCTACAACACGTCCAAAATCACCTAAATTGGGGCGGCGCAGTAATGGACAAGTTAGTGTTGATGGATCTCCTAAAATTAATAATACTGTTGGAAGTACAGCACCTAAGGTGAGGCTTACTGATAATGTGAAGAACCCAGCAACAACAAAATACACAAGGACAGGAAGAGGGAAGGTCACTGGCAAAGTGGAAGGGGATAAAATCAAACAGGGATCTATGTTGTCAGCATCAGTAGTTTCTAATTTGGATAATGAAAAGAAAAAAGAAGATGACACTTTTGCAGCAAAGCTTATGCCTTTCTGTAACACTCTTGAAGGTGCAGATGTCTTAGACTCACAAAGTGATGCGCCTTCAACAGTCTCTACTAGAACCACAGTGGACAGTGTTGATGCTACATCAGAAACCTGTGCTGCTAACAACGGAGGCCAGCATTTGGTACCTGTTTCAAACAGTCTGCTTGATGATGATGAACAAGGCGCTGCTCCATGTCGTGTTCACGTTGGAAGTCCTGAGATGTTTTTTTGTCCAGAAAATGGTGAAAGCCTTCTGGTTCCCGTGTCCAGTGCACTGCTTGATGATGATGATGGAGAGAGCATTAGTGTTTTGGATGATGCCCAATCTGTATATTCTGGAGGAGAAACTGGAACCAGTTCTGAGACATCAAGAAGTCACGAGGTCGCTGCAGACTCTGAAGATATGATGCAGTATCAGTCTCTATCAATTAGTGCTTCCCAGTTTGATGAGAGTGGTCATGGTGTTTCAAATAGTGATATAGATGATGTTCGAGTATATATCAGCGAGGATTTCAGAAGGGCTGCACAACCAAACTAAGGTATTATAGTTCTGGATGTAAATGATGATTAGTTTGCACGAGATAGAAGTACAGATGGTAAATGCAAACGGTATGTATCCGTACATGGTTTGTGACGAGATATGGTCATTGCCATTACCATCTTGCTTTATCTGTTTGCCCTTTTTTTTTGTGGATATCATATTTTGGCCATTACAAGTAAAGAAATAGTGCTCCTTATTTTCCTAAAAATAAGTTGTCATTCTTGTGCTAACATTTTTGACTTCCTATGTTATTAAATATGGCTATGGATCTAAGGCACGGAGTAATGGACTATTGCAATTGAATTGTTGTTTATTTGTGTATAAATCTTAGTGTAGTAATAATTGTTTTTTGGGGGGTATGTACATGAGCGTCATATATAGTGCGGGAGAATATTTTTCTATGGATAGGCGACAGCGTTGGGGAACTTTTAGACCCATATCCCGAAAATCTTTTGATGCTCCTTTAAGGAAGGAGTAATGTTCTTCAACAGAACATTTCTCCCTGAAAACAGGGTGAGCGGCGCCGCCATGAGTGGCGGAGGACTCGCGGCTCCGCTGCTCGTGGCGGCGCCACTCACCCTGTTTTCAGGGAGAAATGTTACTCTGTTCTCAGGGAGAAATGTTCTCTTGAAGAACATTCTCCAATGAAATTGTCTTCAGGTCGAAATTTGCCCATTCAAAGGCTTGGATCCATCAACACTTTGCAGGCAAGCCCAGAAATCGGTCTTGATTCTAAGAAAATCATCGTTTCTTCTCCAAAAATTGCCATTGATTATGTTTCTTCGACTGGGCTCCTAAATGCCCAAATGGTTTTGATGCAAGAACCCTTTGTTTTAGTTTCGATTAATGATCTGGCACAAGAATGAATGAATCTAAGCCTGGAGCATATGAAAATGCCAGATTTTATTAGATAGCATTTGGGTTTAGAGCCAAATGATCCAGGTTGCGAGCTTCAGCTTTAAGAAGATCAGGAATTCGAAGTGAGCACTCTGTCAATCTCCCTGGCTATAGAGCACAGCTTCAATCCGTCTGTTCGCTCATGATTTTACGGGCCTCTTCACTGTCTTCAGAGCCTAGAGTTTAGGGCAAGAAATGCTGAGGGCATAATTTCACTTTAAAATTTGTTGTTGCGCGAAATTTCGCCCTGACGACAATTTCGTAGTTGGAAATTTCAAGCTTCCAATTGGAAATTTATATCGCCTTTATCGACATGTACATGAAAATCTCTTTGATTACCTTAAGAGTTTGTGTATAACTTGAATCATGATGGGTTATATTTGGTCTTCTCCCATGCCTTCTTAATGGTGCATCATTGGCAGTCAAATAAATTTGAAAATTGTAATCCTTGCTCTAGGGCAGGTGCTAGGGTAGTCGCTAGAGAGCGCAGCCTAACACTAAGACACAGATCGGGCACTGACATAGCCCTGGATTAAGTCGAGTTTCAAGGTACACAAATTATCCGAAGGATTAACCAACCTAACTACTATGTAGACACTAACTCCTGCAAACTTTGATTTCAGACATAGTGACTCATCCTCGAGGTCTAGAGTCAATAGCTCCTATATCTAATGAATGTAATCACTTCTAGATCCATTTTGTTCTTCAAGCATTTTCTTGGTCAGAGTTGGCCTCCATTTCTCTTTGGGTGATCAAGCCATCAGGAGCAGAGCTCCTACTCGGATTAATCAACCCCAACAGTGTGGTTAATAGTGGTGTCATCGTCGTCGATAGGTAAAACAAATAAAGGATAGGGATGGCCTTTTTTATTTATTTTATTTCTAATGTTTTCTACAGATAAGTAGCAGGCTTGATCATGTTCATCGTGTGTACAAGCTATTAAATAATATAAAGCTTTAGCTATGTGTTTGTCCATGTATTAAAATCTCCAACTAGCATCACATGGCTTAACTGTTTTGCTAAATGTCATCGTATAGATTGACATATGGGTCCATTCTGTCTATATTAAAGTGCCTATAATGGAAGTTTGAATTTATATGGGAAGAGGAAATGATCAGAACCTTGGTTTTGGCTAGATTGGCTCGTGGTACCAATAATTTGGCAAAAATTGTCAAGGGCATCCAGATGTTCTTGTACACTGGCAAGGATATGTGCTAACAGGTCCACATTATAACAACTGCCTAATGATGTGATAAGCAAGTCTTACCCCTCCATCTACAAAAATGCTCTCACCTATGTATATACATTTTATAGAAAGCATAATGGTAAAAATTATGATAAAAACTGGTGCTAGCGAGCCTTAGAGAAGATTAAACCATTGGCTAATGCTGGCAACACTCCGTGCACAAATAACTTGCTATCTTTCAATGTCAGTATTAGCAGCAAAGTGCTTTCATCATTGCAGGTGTTCTTCCCGATCTCTATGCATTTCACTAATCCACTTAAGGTTTTTTCTATGCCCCTTTCTACGACCTTTAAATAGTAATTGGAATGTGATAATCTTGTAATAAAGCATCTGTCAATAAATCAATAGGGGATCTCTTTCGATCATTATACGGACTTCAAAGGGCCCTTCTCTATGATGGGGATTACCCGCTATTACCACATAGTAAGTACAATAAATAAGACAATAAGGTGAACATACTAGAACATAAACATGTCATTTCTCTAGGATATATTGGAATACTCCCACCTCCACTATGTGACAATGGTGCCCTAGAAAATCACATGCCAGTATGTCACGAACAAATGACATGTTAATCTTGTGTCACCAAGTCATCTCTTAATTAAATATCATCTTGTTTAAGGTACACGTCCTAATTTTTGGTATTTTGACTAATGGATAGAATGCTTTTACATGTAGTTTAAAAAGGAACCTGAAATTGGAGGTTGTCCCTTTGAAGTTCATATAATGAATGAAACAATTTTGATTTCATAAGAGGCAAATACCGTAGTATAAGATTACAACATTTGAATTATTATTGAAGAGAATAAAATAGAATAGAATTGATCTAGGATTAAAAAACCCCACCCCGAGGTAAAATCTTAGCAATAATAAGCTTGCTGATAAGCTGTACATTTGTACATGTCAGTGTAATGATCAGGGCACAATTGAGCCCGCATGTCTACTATCTCTTGAATGCAAGATGCCAGTGTCCCTACTGAAGTTGTGTTCATCATTGTCATGAACCTATGAAAACCAAGGAAAATATATGGAAAATACATAAGAAATATGCCAAGACCGGCAAAGAAATTGATATACAATGAAGAATCATGAATACAATGGCCCGAAGGCAAGCAGGAACACAAGACAGATGCCTAGAAGGTTTAAGATTGTCGTTGAACTAGAATGGTTCGACAAGAATGGGGCTCCTCCATATATATGTAAACCAACGATCCAGATCATGCCACTCCAACAGATGAGGTCTCGCCACATGGGGCTCCTCTATATATATATGTAAACCAACGGTCCAGATCGTGCCACTCCAACAGATGAGATCTCACCAAGTGTCGCACATGCGCACAGATTCTGGAATGTTCTAGGACTTCTTGAAGCTGTTGCGCATATAAGAAAGATGCAAGAGAATATCATTCAAGATAAGAGGTAATGCACTTGGCTAAGGTATGTGGCTTGCAACTAGAAGATCGTGAGATCAAACCTTACCTCGTGCAACTATTTTTTTGCATCCGTGTGACGATCATATTATGTACATATAGTAGAAATATCTGTATGGTCGTCACATCATCCCTCTCCTACGACGACGCCGAGTCCTCAGAGCTGGAGCCAGTGTACGTGGACTTGGCTTCTTTGAGTACCATCGATGGAATTCTGCAATCTTGTCAGTTACATTGCTCAAATTCTCGGCAGGTTCCCAGGTTTGATCACTTGGAGAGTATCCTTCCCAGTTGACAAAGTAATACAATTGCCGATGTAGAAACTTAAGAGTCCAAAATCTCTCGAATCTCAAACTCCTCGTGATCATTAATTTCCACTGGTGGAGGAACTCAGTCTGGGAAAGGATTAGGTGTGTAGGGCTCCAATAGTAAAACATGAAAGACGGGATGTAAACAAACAGCTGGAGGGAGCTCGAGTCGGAATGCCACATCATTGATCTTACCATAATCTGATAAGGTCCAAGGCGATGATGATCGAGCGTGTTGCAGGGACATGAGGTAGGGAGATCCCTGCACAGGAGCCAAACGAGGTCACCGACATGAAGTGTAAGAGCTTCTTATCGGTGCAAATCAGCATAGTGCCAATAACGTTCTTGTGTTTGAAGAAGGTGATCCTGAAGATCTGATTGAAGCACATGGAGTTTCTCAAGTCAAGACTCGGTACTAGGATTGACAGAGTCATATCCTTCGGCAGGAAAAGACCATCGAGGGTGCTGGCCAGAGTTCAGAAAGAACAAAGTCTGGCCAGTGGATCAGAATTTCGTCAAATTGCTCTAGATATTGTCTGAGATGATGATGCTCTTCGAGATTGTTTCTGAAGAGGCTTGCGTAAGGATGTCAAAGATATACTGGTATCTATGGAGGACCCTAAGACTATAGAAGAAGCCATCGGATCTGCAGTACGATGTGATAATCATATCTTTGAGCGCAGACAGGAAAAACAGCATTAGAGTTTTTTTCAAAAGCGCTTCTAGCAGTCTCTGCTACGTCCAGCACCTCCGAGTCGGATAGTCCAGTGCCCATGTGAATCGACTGCGTGGTTCAAGGGCCCTTGTCGGCTCTTAAGAAGCAGCACTAGAGAGAGGCTAATCTTTAGCTCTACTGTAGAGGAGCTGGCCATATTGCTTGTGAATTTCCTGTTAAGCACCCAAATCCACTGAAAAACTTTTGGGGCCAGTCCAGGTAGTAGAAGTCTCTTGATGGCTGGCTGCCATTTCACAGGCTCCCTCCACACATAATGAATGGTTTATTCCATCAGATAAGGTTAGTACAGAGTTCTTTATCTTTATATCATTGGAGTCAGATGTTAGGAAATAGATGCATTGGTGGGTGCAAATGCTTGCTTTATGCATAGTGCGTTCACTTCTAAGAATGCCATCCCTAGAAGCAGAGTTGAGAATCCCAGTTCTATTGGTGTGATTGATGGACGTGAGATCTCCTCGGGTGCAGTCACACAATGCACTGCATCTCTTTGAGTTCTATTTGAGGGAGCGTCTTGTACTATTCCTTCAATCTCATCGCTAGCCCACATGTGTCAGTAGTCTTGGGTCTCCTCTATTCAAGTTGCATAACCCACAGACGGATTGGCGCTCTAGATCCTTTCTCTTTGCTGGTTCTAGATCTAGTTCCAGTTTGTCTGCAGTTCCTGCATCAGCTCCTGCATCAACTCCAGTCCATGCAGTATCGTGGGCTCCTGATTCCGCTCTCGTTCATGTTCTTGGTCATGTTTCTGCTCCGTTCCTTGATCCAGTTCCATTCTCTACTTCAGTCCATGCCTCAGATTTTGACCATGTTTCGAATGATATACCAATTCCAGTTCCAGTTCTTGCTCCAATTCCTGCCCCTTCATGTTCCTGCTCCTGCCCCTGTTCCTGTTCCAGCTCCCGTTCCTATTCCCGTTCTAGTTCCTGCTCCTAATCCTGCTCTGTCCAGACCGCTATCTCTTCACCTCTCAGCTCCATATCTCGAAGATTTCTTGACACAAATTTATCAGATCTGAAAGCAAGATTCCAGTCAAGTTCGTCCATCGCCTAGCTCTATTTCTGTGATGCCCGCCCCTGTCCTCCCTGATAAGTACAAGAATTTTGCTATGACTGCCTCATTGATCTCCAGCCAGGGATGACCCCACCATATGGTCCTATCTATGGCTTGTCGCCAATGGAGTTGGAGGCTTTACGGACCTATATCGAGGTGAATCTTGCAACTCGATTTATTCGACATTCTCAGTCACCTGCAGGGGCTCCCATCTTCTTTGTCTACAAGAAAGATGGCTCTTTGTTGTGGGTTGTGGATTTCCGCAGCCTGAACAAGATTTTTGTGCGCAATCAGTATCCTCTTCCGCTGATTGTGAAGCTACTTGAGCGGCTGCAAGGCGCACGTTACTTTACAAAGATTAACCTTCGGGGCGCGTATAATCTTATTTGAATTAGGGAAGGTGTTGAGTGGAAGGCAGCCTTTCGAACTCAGTATCGGCATTTTGAGTGCACTGCCATGCCCTTAGGCCTTACTAATGCTCCAGCAGTCTTCCAGCACATGGCTAACAATGTTTTTCGAGAGGTTTTGGATCTCTTCGTTATCATCTATATGGACAATATTCTAATCAAAAACATGTTCAGAAGGACCTTCAGAAGCTGCAAGAACATGGTCTTTATGGCAAACTGGAAAAGCGTCAGTCAAGCAAGATATTGTAGTTCCTCGGCTATTGTATCACATCCCAGGATGTCTCCATGGATCCCAACAAGGTCAACACTATTTTTGAGTGGCAAACACCTTCTTTTGTCTGATATATTCGGTGTTTCCTTGGATTTACCAATTTCTATCGATGTTTTATTTGAGATTATTCGAAGATTGTCTTTCCTTTAACACGCCTCACGTCAAAGGATGTGCTATTTGAATGGAGTGTGGAAGCAAAAACTGCTTTTGTGACCTTGAAGCATGCTTTCACCACGGCACCAGTACTTGCTCATGCGGATCCTTTGCGCCTATATGTTGTTGAAGCAAATGCTTCTGATTTTGTTCTTGGCGATATCCTGTCACAGGAGGGGTTTGTTGGGAATAGTTGATTCTTTCCAAGAGTGGAGACATTTTCTGGAAGGTTCTCCTCATAAGGTCACAGTCTATACAGATCATCAAAATCAAGAATATTTTTAGTCTGCTTGAGTACTCGACCATCGCCAGGCACGATGGCATATTCAAGTATTATTACGTATTGATTTCGTGATCAAGTATCGCCCCAGACCTCTTCCAGAGAAGCCAGATGCCTTGTCTCAATGCTCCTACTTTGAGCCCAAACCGCATTGATGTTGATGTATGTGGAGCTATACACCAACAACCACTATACTGTTTCCTTTAGATTTTGTTTGCTAAAGCAATCTTGAGATCAAACAGTCAAGGCCCACTAGTAGCTATCAAAAATCCCACATAGTGTCACGTTCAATGGTAAAGCGAACAGGAATTTCCCACTTTATAGATTGCACAGCTCCTCTAATAAAACAATGTGGTGATTCCATTTTCCATAATACTAACCCAGCAGCAACTTATTATGATGTATCTACCTTGAAAAACGTCTCCTACTTAAATGCTGCTAAATGGAAATACGTTAACAATACTAGTTACAACTGTGTCCAAACCAGAGTAGAGGCATATATATTTATTCAACAGCAATTGTACAAGCAGATCATTCATATGATCTGTTCCTTTACATGAGAGGACTTCCAAGCCAAATTTTTTTTACAGCAAAAATATCAGAACATAGATCATGTAAGTCTTCAACACTTAAGTAATGAAAGCTCCCAGCTTTTCCTATATAAGTCTTCAACCTTCTTACTGTGTAATACCTATGTTTTCTGTTTTGAAGATTCATAACATACAGATCTTCAACATATCCTGTTGTGAGACACACCACTATTTCTGTTTACAATTTTCCAGAATGATAAAGAAACTCCAAGATTTGCATGATATTCTCCAATAGAAGAAGCAAAACCTATCTCCACACGAATGCACAACTATCAAATGGTTGAACCCAAGGTATCTGTAGGGAATTCAAATCACATATCAAATACAAGAAATCAGACTATAATTTTCTTCAAAAGCGACTGCACTCACAGGAGCAATTTTTATCCCTGAGCCGTGGATTTATGATGCCGTCTTCTTTCTTTTATACTTCCAGACTTGGAATCTGCTGATTCTCATGTAGGGTGCCTCCATCATTGCCGAAATCACATGCAAAACCGCCGTGAACCACCGAGATAGAATAGAGCATGCCGGTTTCCATTTTCAGCATCGAGAATAACTCCATGGTATTAGGGGTTCGACATGGTTTCAAGCCATTATTGTTCCATGCTGGTTAGACGTTCCACATTTGGCAATGGGGCATAAAATTTGTAAGGCCCAAACTATTTGGTGTCATGGTAGATAGAGAAGGATGTAGAGTAAATGTCAATACATGGGCATGGGCAGGGCACAACAGTGGGGCATGGGCAGGGAACATGCAGTAGAAAATGAAGCACTGACCTGAAAATACTTGGTCCGTCATTTGTCTTTTTTTGCTTCACCATTAAGCTATGCTTCAAAATATATTCAACAACGAAAACACTCATTAGCAAGGCTAGAGGTTTCCTGCTGCCTTCTCTGTCCTTTTTTACTTTTGGTGTCATTCATTCATTATGGCAGGCCGTTGATAAACGTGACAGATAAGAAGAGATGGATAGTTCTATTAACTGACTTTTTGCAGGAAGCCGGGACACAAGGGTCAATTGCTTAGGAACTTAGTTGTCAATAGGAAACATGACGAGATGAGAAGAGGATAAATTCTGGCAAGATAATGCGGACAAGGAGAAATAGAAGATCATGGAGACATGTAGATAGTCTAATCAGCATGGAAACAATAATGACCTCATGACCATACCTTTTTCGTTCAAAGGCGATTCTCGGACTTAACTGCTCCAAATCTTCACCGACTTCTTGACCTAATTACATCCAATTGTTTTGTTTTGGGGACTGCTGTGTTGTCGAAGAAAAGCTTTCATGTCTTTTAGCTGGAATCCTTCAGATTACATCAATTGTTGCTTGAACATCATATAAGCCTCTGTTTTACCCTGGAGAGGATGACTGGATAACTTGCACTATGAACTTATGAACTTGAGACTACAATAAAATTCCAGTAGATAAGGACTGCAATTAAACATCTTGAGCAATTCTCGGGACTACTTACATAAGCAAAAGATGGGTCAACTTGATACCAAGTTGTGGTGAATGAATTTCAGATATAACACTTCTTTGAATGATGGATGCCCCAAATATATTATGTTGACCCCTCGTGGATCAACATTATGCCCCAAAAAAAGATTGGGCTGGTCCCTTCAGCCCAGGCATGCATTTTTCAGAAATAGACATGCATCATATGCTAGAGTTTGGGGAAACAACGCATATAGGGAATCAGCTCAATAGATGTGTTGCAAACGCATATAGGGAATCAACTCAATAGATATGTTGCAAGGCTGACAAAATGAAGGTGGATTGTGGCAAAGAAATCTGCACAAGTATGCAAACCATGCTAATGAATCACAAGCATGGAGACCAGAATGCGTGGATGAGCTATGGGAACCAGAGAATGTGGACACAAGGAGGCCTAGGAAGTCACTGATATACATGCCCAGTATGACGAGAATCTGATGGATAGGGTAGAAAGATGGAGCTATATGAAGAAATATAATAGCGAGGCATGGATAAAGGAAATGCTGGTATGCAGACCAGAATACATAAATGAAAAATGGTAAAATGTAAGACGTGCTGTGCTGGTACGCAGACTAGCACGCATGAATAACAAGGGCAAAATGCACACAAAAAATATGCTGGTATGCAGGCCAGCACATGCAGATGGCATATGGCACATTGGCATGGATGACAAGGGCAAAATGTACACGAAAGATATGCTGGTATGCAGACCAACACATGCAAATGACAGATGGCACACGCAAGATATGCTGGTATGCAGACCAACACATGCAAATGACAAATGGCACACTGACATGGATTTCAAGGACAAAATGTACACGAAAGATAAGCTGGTATGCAGATCAGCACATGCAGATGACAAATGGCACACTTCTATACGGACCAGATTACGAATTTTATGGCAGACTTTTGTAGACAACTTGCAACATGTAACTCCTGCAAATTTCATTTACACTCAATTGCAAATGTTAGATTGCTAATATAGATGATTACTTGGACCTCAAGATTTGATTCAATCCATCTACTAGGACACACTATCATATTTGCATAAAATCTCTATCAACATCAAGTCTTCAGATGACTAACTAACCTTAACGACATTAAGATATGGCAACTACTGCTAGAACTCGACCCTATAATTCTATATTCCCTAGACCAGGACTTGGAACGAGACTCATTATGACTAGTGTTCTTACCATGACAAAAAAAAAAAAAAAAAAACTAGCTTACCATATGCCCCAAAAGTGGAGCTGTGGGCCCTGTGTTTCAAGGCCAGTACTTCTTGAGGTATTTAAGATTTGCAGGATTGGGCAGTAACCGAAGATCACTATCTTGCAACCAATATGAATGTTCCCCTGCTTTCCCTGCTACAAAGAACGGTCCTTCCCAAGGAGGCTGAAATTTCTTAATCTTTTGCTCTTGATTCCACTTTAGCACCAACTCTCCTTCCTCGAATTCGCCCTGAAGGTTCTGCTTCCTACGGAAGTAAGCCCTATCTTTGGCTTTCTTCATCTGTAAGTTCATTTCACACATCCACCTGTCCTCCTCCAATTGCATTATTTGATCGAACCTAGTTTTTAAAGTATCATCACTTATTTCCATCTCTAAGGCATATTTTAGGGAAGGCAACTCAATATCAATCGGCAACAATGCTTCCGTGCCGTACACCAGTTTAAATGGAGAATATCCTGTGGCTGGTTTCCAAGCAGTCCTATATGCCCATAATGCCGTATTCAACTTTATATGCCAATCCTTCTTTGACGCAGCAACCGTCTTCTTTAGAATCCGCATTAATACCTTATTTGTTGACTCAACCTGTCCGTTACCTTCTAGGTAGTATGAGGAACTCTTAACATGGCGGATTCTTAACCTGGTTACTAAATCATCTATTACAGTATTGATAAAATGTGTGCCACGATCTGTTAATATCTTCTTTGGGATTCCAAATCTACAACACAAGTGTGTAAATATAAAACCGGCTGTATTCTCTGGTGTAGCTTTCCTTATTGGAACTGCCTCTGCCCATTTGGTAAACAAGTCTGTTGCTACTAAAATGTACTCGTGCTGATTTGATGAGGGTGGATCGATGGGCCCTATGAAATCTAGACCTTATATTTCAAAAGGTCCACATGTGTCAATTACCCCAAGCTCTCCTGGATGAAATCTTCCCATCCCAAATATCTGGCATTCATGATAGTGCTTCACATATTCTTGACAATTTTGGTAAAGGGATGGCCAGAAATAACCTGCCCTGAAAACTTTTTTTGCTGTAGCTCTTCCTGCCATATGACCGCCACAAACACCATTATGACAATTTTCCATAGCTATGAATTGTTCTTCCTCATCCAGACATCGAAGTAATATACCTTCCATAGTTTTGCGACATAATATATCACCCACCAAAATGTACAAAAGGCAGTTCGTCTTGAACTTCTTTAAGGCTTTTGCTGACAATCCTACAGGCAGAGTTTGATCCTCCAAATATGCCTTAATCGGCATCATCCATGAGGTGACTGCCATATCTCCTTGATTAACTATTGTATTGCTTTCCATTTCATTTGTTACATTCAAATGTTCTTCCTTGAGATTTTCATCCATCTTGCCTACGTGCAAGTCAAAACAGAAAAAAGCATATGGTAAATACTTACTTGGATTTAGAGCCCCATCATATATCTTCACTTTTAATTGATATTCTTGCAGCCTCACTGCCCATTTGTAAAGCTTCACTTTCTTTGTACATTTTCCAAAGAGCAAAGGCAAGGGATTTTGCTTCATATAGACTGTAACTTCCAAGTTCACAAAGTAATGGCCACATTTATCCACAAGATGTATCAGCGCTGCAGCGTACTTTTCCATTTTAGGGTATCTTTCCTCTATAACTGACCATTGTCTTCCCGTATACGTGACTATCCCTTGAGATTGGCATAATGCAACTCCTATGGCCCATTCCGTAACGGTGATATAAGCTGAATAAGGCTCTTCCTTGGGTGGTATTAGCAATTCTTCGCTGCCCATAGTTTTTAACAACTCCTTCCATGCATCTTGGCAAGCTGGTGTCCAATCCACTTGGACGAATTTACTTCTTTCCTTTCGAACGTGCCCCTGCCTAGTCAACTTAGTGATGGGACTTAGGAAATGAGACATGTTTGGAATGTGCATCCTTGTGAAACTCACCATCCCAATAAGGCCTTTCACTCCTTTTAAGGTCTTGGGCGGTGGCAGGGACTGTATTATCCTAAGCTTATCCTCTGCAATTTGTATGCCCTTCGTGGAAACTTCATGCCCCAATAATATTCCCCTGTTAGTAAAGAAGATGCACTTTGAAGGGTTTAGGCATACCTCAAATTTTTTACAAAGCTCACAAATCTGTCGGAGTTGAAAAGTATGTTTTTCTCTAGAAGTTGCCAAGCACAAATCATCCAAGAAAATCCTGAGTAAATCTGATGGGATGTCCTTAAAAATTCTGCACATAACTCTTTGAAAAGCTGCAGGGGCATTCATAAGGCCAAACGGCATCCTCCTCATTGCGTAAGTTCCCCATGGAGTTATGAATGAGGTTTTTGGTTGATCCTCCTCTTTAATATAGACTTGATTGAA
>JAANSK020006245.1:0-18684 GCA_011763485.2 Isoetes engelmannii
GGGGGGCGGGGGGTGGGTTGTTTGGTTTTAGAGTTGTTTTCCTCAAAAATCCATGGAGCATTAAAAAAATAAATAAAATAAAGGGCAGCCTCTTTGCTGGTTAATGCATGATCTAGATTTGTGGCCTGTCCCAACGTCATAAAAATGCCTCTTATCGTATAGGACTTGAGACAAAAAAGAACATATATTTGCTATTGTCATCAATAATGAACTCTTATACTTCATAGAAAGAAATGAACAATGGGACAGAACACAACCCTTTAATTCAATTAAAGTGCTAGTAAACCGTTGCTATCACTAGGAGGAGTTACTTCATACTTTAGGGGCACGTCTTTTAGATACTGATTTCCACTAGCCATAAAAGGAACCTCAAAATTGACGACCTTGTAGAGACATACTGCATCCACCTGGCAGTAGTATATCTGTATGGAAATTTTTAAATGCTTTAGTTTCCAAGTGTCAAACAACAATAGACTAAAAGAAGATGAAATTATTATGACAAGCCTGTGATATCAAAAAACAATAGCGGCCTTCGTAAGTGCCAGTCGAGGGCAAAAAATTCTTACAAACTACAAACCAGAAGAGGGACAGGGGTTGAACAAAAACAGTTGTATCTTTCGTGTTTTACACAACATATGTAAAGTGGGAATTCAACTAGCATATACCAGAGAAGAAATTTGGAAATTTTTTGTGCATGCAGTTGAGATAGACACAAGACCAGATTTCAAACAAACTTTAGAATTATCATCATGGTTACCTTGCATGTAATATGCACCGTTGAACTGGTATTTGCGTTCTTCCTCAGAAAGCGTAAAGTAGCATGACCATCGTTAGCAAACTCGCCAGCGTTCACAGCCTTTATGACAACTTCATTTTCTGGTTCAATGTCGACATCGTATTTGCTCATTGCTTCCTGATAGAACTATGTTAGACTGTTCCAAATAAATCTCAGTATTTCAAATTAATGTCATTCGAGATGCAATATTCCACGGCTTTTCAATCAAGTTCCTTTAACATCTGATACTTCGGTATATGAAAACTCCGACAAGCTTCTTGCACCGGGTCGTATAAAAGACTACTTAGTAGCACCTTATAGTCCTTTTCGTGCACAAATTTTGGGTTGATTTGTCTGATGTAATAATTTGACTATACCCAATGAAATGAATTACCCGACAAATACCTACAGGAGGGTATAATAAAGATGAAATGCGGTCTATAGGATTCCTAAGATTCTTGCAAGCATGCCCTCATTTGATTGTTCTTTGATCTCGAAAGTCATTGCTGCTACATGGACCCTGTTTGATCTGGGACGTGCTCATTTATTCCTGGAAATGCCAATTGCCTGATTCACTACTAAGAAATACCTAGCATATAATTACCTCGATAGTTCAGTAATGGAAGGTTCAAATGATATTAGATATGATTTTACCAGCAAATAAATATGTCCATCCTGTTCTATGGAACCTCCTCATTGAAGCAATCAGCAACAGAACCGATGGCAAAAAACAGACATGCTACACATCTTTATATAATACATAACAAAAATCCATTAGCCAGGTCTGTGAAGAATGCACCCTTATCCTTCATCACATGGGAATATGCAGCCTGACCTATAATCTATCAGAATTCTGGCCTCTCTTCCTAGCATATCACAAATATGCTGATGACATTTTTTACTCCCTTAAAAAAAGAATAGTGATAATTTAGCCAGATTTGTTAGAGATATTGATGCTGCTTCCAAAGTAAATCTAAACACGAACAAAAATTCCAGTTATATGAGACAATGACACTACTACTGCAGACCTCCTGAATCAGATGCATCTCAGTTAATAAGACTATGAAATTTGGCACGCTCCTTGTTCTGGATAGAAGGGCTCTTTATCAGACCCAGTCTGGATAGAAGTGCTCTTTCTCTCCTCCTATTGGGATCCTTATTGCCAATTTTGTTACCTCTATCTCACATATTTTCTTCTCGTTTCCTCTCTAAAGATATAAAATGATTTAATTCAAAACAGGAAGGTCAGATAAAATGATTTCACTCGAAACAGGAAGGATGGAACTCTTGGTTGTAAATCTCTAAATCTCCATCTCCAGGCCTTGCGAGCAAGCATAACTCTTCAATTTATCAGATGATGGCTTTAAAGAGACTTCCTGATATAGGTCAGTTTAATATCTCTCAACTGCAGTAGAATTCCAGAGCTCAGTTGGCATGTAGCAACGGTGAAATGCTATGATCCTTTATGGTGAGATGCCATGATCCTTCCTCCTAGAATGCAGTTTTACTCCTGGCGAGATGACCGCCTTGGACAGAGCTTAAAAGAAAGACAAGGGATTCTTCGCCAGGAAAGTCTATAGCTCCATCAAGAACCCTATTAGACTCCTCAGACTTATTTCCATAGATTGGTTTGTGTGGTGCAAGGTCAAAAGTTTAAAAGGTTAAGACATTAAAAAGAGGCTAATAAGTCTTTGAAACATATAAAAAGTTGATGGAACAAGTAAAGAGGTAGAAGGATAAAGGTTTCATGGAACATTTAAAAGGGTTATCACAGAAGCAGGAAGGATGGATGCAAATTTATTTCCATAGATTGGCTTATATGCCTAAAAGATAGATTGGCTGGACAAACATGATGCAGAGGGCTGACTTCAATACTTTCAAAATGTTCATTGCAATTGGACCAGACTCCAATTGGAATTGGACCATTTTCCAAATAGCCTATTCTCCTTAGTTTTGAGGTAGCAGCCATCTATGATAAAATTATCTATGTGATATAGCAAACAATCATCATAATCCACAAGGGAAGAATAATCTCGTCATGGTATTACCCTGGAGAAGTGAAACCCTGATGGTAGAGAAATCTGCAAGTTTAGATCGCCCTCAACTGCATCCACAGTTTCAGCCCGCACTAGTTGAGCATCTGCTGCATTTCTACGTCTTAATCTTCTTGGTGTCTTTTGTGGTGGCTGCACACCTGATAACCGCAAGGTCTCTACTGAAACCTGGCCTTCAGCCAGATTCAGAATTCTTATTAGATTATTGTTTGTGTCCGCAATAAAAAGTTTTCCTGCAAAAGGATTAACAATTTGGTTTCGTCATCCACAAGTGCTCAATTTCTACTGTAAAGAGAAACTTATATACTGTGGTTATGCATCAGAAAACATGCAGCTCTTGTGAATAGAAGGCGACAGGATGCCCACCCTTTTCCTACATAACAACAATACAGTACTTCTTTCACATGATTTGTCTTGAGACAGTCATGAATTATGCTCTTAATTCCTGTCAGAGCATCATATTGGTCATTGCCCCCCTTAACAAGATTATTACAGCTTCAAAGATCAAGTTTCTGATGAAGATATTCTCATTCTCAACTTGAAATCTCTATAATTCTCACTAGGACTTCAAATAAGAACACTTACGATTTGGTCCTTGAGCAAGTCCCCCCGGTTCAGAGAACTGAAAATATTAAACTAATAAGCTTAGCATTTTGTTGATCTTTGAGCACATTGAAATTAAAACTGTGACATTCAGCAAACAGATCTCTCACATCATGCTTCATATATGTATGATAGATAAACTAGATGCAATACATCAATAAACCTGATTTAATTTCCAGCAATCGCTTTTTATATGATTATACTTGTGCATGGATTCTTACATGGATATAGATACGTACCTGTGATGTAGTACCAAGGCCATCTAAGAAACCAGCAACACCAATTCCAGCTAATGTCTTAGCCTGTTGGGTAATAGGATCCAGTACCTTAACCTATGTTTCAGCAAGAGAATAATCTTAAGTATAAAATGCCATATAGTGGTTGCATAAAATGCCTTAAGCATGAAGTAAGACAGACACTTCTTCACCTTGTGATTGTAAGAATCTGCAATGTAAACAAGGCCATTATTTCCTGCCAGCACTCCCAAGGGATGCTGAAATTGTGCTTGAGGGCCAATACCATCTTTATCACCAAACTATAAAGGGAAACAAGCAAATTAATTAGACAGAAAGGAAATGAGTAAAGAGCAACATTTGGACAAAAGTCCAATAGCATCTAGCCATGAATGAAACTGTACCTGAAACAAATTCTCTGCAAATGCTGGGTCCCCTCCTGCCAATAACTTTGACCCACCAGTTATTAAATCAACTGAGCGTATAGAGCTGCTCTCACTATCTGCAACGTATGCAGTATTTAATCCTGAAAGCAAAAGCATCTTAGCAGCAAGATACGCTTCTCTCGTAAAATGCTATAGGCTTTCTTTTACCTGGTGCAACCGAGATGCCAGAGGGTTGAGAAAATGATGAGTTGTACCCTCTGCACGAAACATCGGACCAGTTCTTTATGTAATAAAAATTTATTAAACAGAATGCCAATTGCAATCCTATCTCAACGTCCTGAAAAATAATGATGTACTAATTCACACATACCGTTGCCCATTCAGGTTGCGCTCATAACCATCCCCACTCAGTACAGTTAATAAGCCAGTCTTTATTTCATACATCCAGATCTGATGTTGCCCTGCCATTGCTATGTATAGCATTCCAGTTTCAGGTTTAAAGGAGACATCCCAAGGAGAATTTAGAACCTACATACATCCAATAAGAATTCAGAACCTTAGACAATTATGAGACCTTCAATGTAGTAATTTCACAAATATGCTGTTTTTTCTTTAAAATAAAAAATCATCAACCATTGTCACACACTATATGCAAAAACTCTCCTTTTCTGGTTAAGGAGTTCTAACTTCACACCAAGGAATAGGTACAAGGAATTCCTCACTCGCACTTGCAGGAACATTAGGGATTTTGAATTCCTACTTCATAGAACACACCTGTGAAAGCCCTTGGTTACCACCCTTGTAATCTGACCCTTTTTTACCATTGCCCGCCAATGTCCTTACAGCTTCACTTGAAAAATCTATCTCCCTGGACAAAGTGATCAATGAAACTAGTAATCATATGTATCTAAACTAAAACTCCTGCTAAGCCATCATGCTGTATACAGTTTTGCATGAATACCTTAAGGCATGATTTTCTGTGTCAGCAACATAAAGAACATTCTTGGCTGCATTATAAGCCAACCCCTGGAAAAGTGAAATGAAGAGGTTTTAGAATTGTAACCAGATGAAAAGCCTGGAAACAATAGAAGCAGCATAAAAAACCTAACTGAGCCTAGAAATATTATTATGCATATACTTTGATGTGATTAAACTTAAAATAGTTGACAGTAATATGAACAAATATAACTATGGCTGGTATATCCATGCAATTCTGACTACCCATGTAGTTGACCAGCTGCATGTCGAGGCAACTTCCTTAATACTTTATAATGTCAAATTTCATCTTGACGCAGGAGAACTCCCAATCAACAAAGAGCAGACATGAAGCAAACTTTTTGACATTCACATTATTCAAATTTAGATATCCACAAAATCAGTCAGACCACAGAATGTGACAATATCCCATGTCCGACCGTGCATCTATTGGCTCTTATGTCACATTAGACTTCATTTAGGCCTGTGAACAACAAGGTTATTCACAATAAAGAAATAAACCAAACACAACAAGTCTTGATAAAAAGAACAAGAACTTTCAGAATGACAATGAGGGAAACCTGTGGTCGGTAAAATGCTGCTGCTTGAAAAGATCCATCCTTAAAACCTTCATCCGAAAAACCTCCAACTTGTAGTATAAAGTTCCCATTTAGGTCAGTTACAATCTGGGCAGGAAAAACATTATTCAAATTAATAATCTCTCCTGAGTTTCAAATTCCTTCTGTATGATGAGACAGCACAAAAACCCAAGGCTTACAATTCGATGATGGTTACTATCAGAGATGAAAAGTCTCCCGTTTGCAAGATCTGTTGCAACCTTTCCAGGATAGCTAAGTGGGGAGGAAAGTAACCGAGTATCTTTATTCTTCTCAAGGACTTCAGGTATAGGCTGAGGATCCAAAAGCTTTCTTTCCCCGTAATACTGGAGTGCAGCTTCCACAAAGTCATCAAGATCCTAGAAATATGAAACATACAAAGGCTCAATGCCACCAAACCTGGAAGTTGTAAAGACTTATACCTTTAACAGCATACAAATAACAAAGGACACTTAAGTTTTTCTGAATTTTGAATTATCATCCATGGGGCATTTTGTTTGGAACCCAAGGATCGGGTATTCTCTAAGTTCCGAGTATTTCTATCAAAATGGACACGTGAAGGATTCATAATTTTCGGTCATATATTGATCCTCGCACTCATGAATAGGCAACAAATGACCAGAATAGGGTCAAGACAAGAGCAAAACACAATGTTAATGTGATAGATAGATTATATAACATCTCAGGAGACCGCTTGGGTCTATGAGACTAATTATTACACTAAATCATGTACAGTTAGGCGTGCACTGCCGCCTCCCAGATATGTGCATAAAAGTAAGAAAACCAAACTCAAATATTTAAAATGAAAAAACTCTTGTTTTTTTCCTAGCTGCTGGACCAAACTATAAGGTAATGTCTGTCTTATTTCCTCTTGTGAAGGACTTTTTATGTCTTTCCTTTGCAGCCCGCTTTGTTGTTCTCTTCATGTGTACCCCGTTTCAGACTGAATTAATAACTTCCTATGCAAATTTTCAGCAGAAGCGTCACCTTTGTGGAGGATGCTGTCTATGATTACAAAAATTTTGAAAATTTTTTACTGCAATTCCAAGTGTATAAAAGGGTTGTTGGAAATCTCTTAGGAGGCAGCAAATGTGCCCCTAGCTGCACATGATTGCTGTATAAAATGGTCTCATAGACCCAAGTGGTCTCTCGTAGACATTAATATAATCTTTCTTTCTTACAGGTGGCCATAGATAGTTCAAAGTATGGATGGGTAAATTACGGGCCTAAGCATAATAAAGTGGAAACAATGGATACTTTGAAGGTATACTGCCTACTCTTAAATATTCAAGCCAGGTGATCTCTCATTGCATTCTAATCCCTCTTCCTTACCAAATAGATCTGAAGTTGAAGTAAAAGTCTGAACTTCACATATAAAATTCAAGCTGAAGCGGAGTCTCTGTGACTGGTTCAGACCATGTCACATGATTAGACACACCATGGCTCGTTATAAGAAAGACACTGTCAGTCACACATGACTCATTAAAAAAGGGTACTAGCCTTTCTTGGTGCTAAGTCTTCACTCTATCATGAAGCTTCTGTATGGTATACACTTTTTTAAAATCTTTTAAGAGACTTGCGTCTCAACCTTTCATGTAAAGTCATGGGGTTGCATATAGTGTACCTGACGATGCCCCTCACCAGTAAGTATCCCGATAGACCTTCCCATTGGACTCAGTACAACGAAGGTGGGCCATGAGTTTACCCCAAGCTGCCTCCATAAAATCATGTCCCCATCATTGACGACCTACAAAGTCGATAAAGAAATAGATGGATCAGAAATACAATGCCCATGGCATGATTTATGGCAGCTAAAGAAAACATACAATTTTTGAACTTCTGAATACCATCTATACGTTCAAAAGAATGTTATTATATGGAAGTCTAAAATAAACAAGATGGCAAAATCACAATCTCCATCAAGTTCAACACTCCAAGAGAGATTTTGATCAGTTTTCTTACAATAGAATTGTTTATCACAGTAAAAGACTAGGAGTCATTGAGGATTTAAATATTGTATATATTTGGCCTCATAGATCAAATACATTAGTAAATCCCCAGTAGACATTAGTAAATCCCCTTTCTCTGTAAATAATGATTAGGCACCTACGCTGGCATGAAGGAATGAATTTGATGCTTAGACATCCGCAGATAACAATTCCAATTTGATAACATATATGATTTCCTGCTGATTGAATTATCTCCTCTCTTTGAACATGGCTTGCTCCTATCTCCGATATATGGCATATGCAAATAAAACTGCCTATAGTATTTGATGCTTAGACATCCACAGACAATTGGTGAACATATATGATCTTATGCTTATTAAACTATCTCCTCTCTTTGAATATGGCTTGCTCCTTCTCCCCTATATGGCATATGCAAATAAAACTTCATATAGTATGTCCATAGAATGAATGCGCTTCGATGCAAATGTAAGAAGGAATCACCTAACCCAATTATACATGTTCAAAACAGTACAGGAATCGACTAACATTTAGGACTAGGGACAAACTGGATGGGTAATATCATAACGCAGCACTGCATTACGTATTGCTTCAAGGTCCTTCTCATTATCAAATTTAGCAGAATGCACACCTACAACAGTAAGCTGCACAAATAACAAATAAAATAGTTGTCAAGAGACCCTTACTTTGAGAAAGGAGCAGATTAAATAACAACAGAAACCAGATAAATCATACCAAAGCTCAAAAATGACTACGAATAAAAATTTACTACTTATTACCGAATAAACAATTGGCTAGAAAACAAACACAAATATGGAAGTGAGACAGCTTGCAACCAAGATCTCAGCGCAGATGGCTAGCCCATCCCTGATTTCTCAAAAGAAGATCAAGAATTCTAGCATATTTATTTAATTCTAAGGGCCTCAGCAAGTAAATTTAAAGGGAGTCATGTGATGGCACTCTCAAATTCACAGATGATGACGTGGCATGACATGGTCCAGTCATCATAATGAGGTGCTAGAATGACGTTTCTTTTATGCGCTTGTTAACTGAATTCCAACTAGAGGGAAAAAACAGCAACAAAAAGAAACCCAGCCATGCCTAGAGCTCTTGAATTTGAGAGGGAATTTTCACAAGGCGGCCTTCATATTCTTGAACTTTATGTCAGTGGAGGGTGCTTTGTGGCTGGATGGTACTTTGGATCTTTGGTCAAGTTAGTGGCATCTGAGTTGTCCGCAAATAATGTGGCTGATATAATCTCCATTTATCTTGGAATAGATCAAGGGGCCAGATCTTTTGTTCCCGTGCATAATGGCCTTCAATTCAGCTTCAGTAGTCCTTACATTGACTGTAGTCTGTTTCTTAGATGTCCAGGTGATTAACAAGGAAACATATCCTGTTGTGGATCTTCTATTGTCCAACTCATGACCTGCAAAATCAGCATCAGTACGACTTCAGAGAAAGTGCCCTTGAGATATGATAATACTCTCTTGGCCGCCAGCGAATGCTGCTTGATAGGATGCTGCATAAACCAAGTAACTTGACTAACTCCAAAGGCAGGAATCACATGAATTTCCAGCTGCATCAAGAGTTAATTTGGTGCCCTATTTCTATGGAGTGTGCAGGCTTGCAATCTGTTATGTATTTGAGTAAGTTGGATATAGTCTGCGTGCTGCCATCCCTTCCACTCCTAAATAGAAGTGCAGCAAATGATGTCGAAGGAAACCTTGACAGTTGTGCACTATTATGCTGTATGATTTGATGTGCAACTCCAATAATAATAGTATCAGTAACATATTAGGTTAGAATACAAATTCTTCCGCAGCAGATTTCAAATGTAGACTGGGATCTGCTCGATATTGTGCGAATAATAAGGAAGCATTGACCTTTTAATGCCAGCACCTTGGAGTTTGTTTAAAACCATAGAGATTCTTTGGAGTTGACAAACAAATGTTTCTGCCCTGATTTTGTAAAGCCTTCTGACTGTTCCATAATGGTTTCTTTAAGAAGAAGGCACTCTTGAAATCTAGTTGCAAAAACTGAGGTATTTCACAAACTGCGTTACAAATGCATTCTAGAACAAACACAACCAGCGGTCTTAACAAAAGTGAATAAAAGACATACCGCTTTCCCCTTATATTTCTTCTCAAGATATGCAAGATCAGGGAGAACGTGCATGCAATTGATACAGCAATATGTCCAAAAGTCAAGTATAACCACCTTGCCCTTCAAATCCTGTCAATACAACAACCTAACCAGTTAAAGGTAAGCAAATTTCTTTGATGGAGCAAGAAAAACATAATCCCACCCTTTCAAGGCGTAGCGGTGTTGTATTCAGCCACTCTAGCCTCGGCTGAAATTCAGGTACCTGTTGGCCAGCATTCCTTCAATACCAGAAATGTTTGAGAAACATCGCCACAAAAACTTCATCACAAATTTTGAAGAGGGAATGAGTAAACTAGTCCATTTACAACATAGACGAAGCATAAGGATATTTAACAAACATTGCTGTTACTTTCAAAACGTCCAAACAAACTTTCACCTTGTGTTGGATAGACAGCGATAGATGTCGTTTTCATTTTGTTGAAAAACTATTGGCTTGTAAATTGTGCATACCAATTGGCTTAATCACCATATATTGTATTTTATAATAAAGTTTTTTCAACTCTAGCTGCTAACTTAATATAAAATCTAGATGGCTAATGGTTCCGCAAGAAAGTGAGCTGTTTAGTTTTCATCCATGTTCAGATTCGCGTGAAGGCGCTAAGATCTTTACCTTGCTTCCAACTCGGAAATATATTTTTTGAACTTTTCTACACGTTCAGAACTGTTAACTTCTGGAAGTAAAATGCATTTCACGTCTTAAAACATTTTTTCAAAAGTACTATACAAGATGATCTTGAGGTAAGGTGTGCACCAGAACCACGAGCAACAGGAGGCTGCTGGATGCCGAATAACATATTGAGGAGAGCCTTGGGGGACGCATATGACATAGCCTGTGCCAAAGATGCATTGCTGTGTTAGGGCATACATGTGCAAGGCCTATATACACTTTATTAGCATGGCATTTAGCTTTTCAATTTTAACTGACAATACTAATAAGAATGAGATGCCTGGAGGGTAAATGAATATTTCTTGCTGCAACTGTCTGCTCACATTAAAGATAAGCAAAAAATATGGAAAATAAATGGAAGAATGTAAACGTACTTTCCAACGTGAAACTACGATCATGGTACAAGAAAGCCCGACTGCAAGGCTAGAAAACTTAAGTATCTGCCTCCTACTCGTTTTGTATCTGAAGGGAACATGCCTCCATCAGCACAATAAATATAGTAAAAGTAAACCTCATTTAAAACATGAACAGTGTGGGGAATATGACTTTAAGCTCGCCGGATCATAGCTTTATGTTGCGAGGGAAAAATGCTTTGAGCAAGACGAGAATTACCTTCTAAAGCTGCATTCATTTTGGACTATAAACATATTTATGTTCTGTTGGCACAACTCTGTTTATTTTTAGAAGATATAGAGATATTACCCAGCTGGCAAGGATATTTCTGCACTGAGTGATGCCTGTAGGGAATCCATTAAACCAGGAGACTGCCTGATATTATTATTGTTGTCTACAACCAGGTCTACACCATTCACATCTGAGGCATTTGAGTCTGCACCAATATCTAATGAAACATTTCAGCACTACATTGATACCAGTTGTCATGAATATAAATTGATACCCAAAAGTTCATATACAAGGAGACTTCGACAAACCAAAACAAATGTAAGGCCAATGCCTTATTCAGGTATTTACATTAGCAGTTATATAAAATACTGGTGTTTTTACGACATTCTATAATCCTGCATGTTTCATTTTCCCTTTGCTTAGTCACATTTGATGAGCAATAAGAGATTTCATGCTCATTGCATGAAGATTACTAGCTGTCAAAAGATCCAATAACTAAGTAGTCAAAACATTTCTGGTGCGAATGCACACACGCAATGCCTTAGTTTCAAAGTTCTGAAACCAATAAAGACATCATATGTCACAATAAAGCAAATCACATCTAGTAACAACAAAGAAAAGCACGGAGACCAAGGAAACTGAGTCACCATTTATTATGGCTTGATTCATCAAAAACAGGAATTATGTAGTTGATTTTAGAAATGGAACAATACGGTTTAACTGATATAAAATCACCATGCCATTCACATGCCATTCCATAGAATAGCCCCAAAACCATAAAATGTTCCTATCCCATAATAGCATCAGGTAAAAATTATTGTCAGATCTTTTATGTCTCTTTCTGCTGTATCTAGAGATAGTTGTGCTTTTAGCTTTTGTTCTCATTGCAACTGTGAGAGTAATAAATGGACTGAACCAAACAAGCTAGAGATATGTTACCCCCTAAAATCATCATTATGGGAAAGAAACTAGGAGAGCATGTTAAGCCAATGATGACACTGTCCAGAAAAGGCAATAGGCCAGGTAAAAACTAAGAACTGAATCGCACACAATCAAAAGGTGATCATCATGGATAAAGGACCGTCGAACAAGATCAACGACAAGCCTCTCTTCTGCATACGGAATTGTGAGCAGCAACGTCGAGACCTATTGACTTATTTTCAGAAAAGCTTTTCTCACTGGCAAAGACTTGGGAAAAGTTAAATTTTATAGCGTGGGTAAGCTGAACTAAATATACAGTAAGTATGGCTGTTAGGCCACAGTGGCAGGTTAGCCATGCAAGTAAGTGCAGATACTGGAATAGCTACTTTTCTTGCAGTGGCATTAACCATATAGACATGCCTTTTCAATATCAAGATAATGGCCAAATTGATACAATTTTAATTTACCCCCCGTCAATGCATTGGTAAGGCAAAAGAGACACATAAAGAGATGAAAAGTTTACTCAATCATGTCAAATCATTTACTCATAATCTTACAGTGCCGTTTTTGTAATTCCAGTATATCATCAAGTTTAACATGTGAGATGGCCTCCTTGACAAAGCAAGCACCAGCTTCCAGCAGCTGTTCTTCAGGTAGCGTAGTCGCAACTGCAATGCACCTGTTTCCAAGCAAATTTAGCCAGTTGGAACCAAAACCATGAAAAAGTAAATGCCACAAGAACACAAGATCCAAAATTAACATTTAATTTTATTGTCCATAACATCTTAACTGGCTCTACAAACAAGCAAAGGGATCTTCCAGGCAATGTATTAAGATCAAATGTTGTTCTTATAATCAAGTTGCCAACAAGAGGATGATTAAACATGAGTTTTTCCTCTCAACCCGGTTCTGATACCATGAAGAATGATGGTATTCAATAAGTACAGAGGAGAAATGATATATCAGAGTACAGAAGTGCAAGAAAGCCTAGCTCTAGAGTAAGTAAAAATGAGGTGTGGCTATGTCTTATACAAACATGCCATGTCAGCAACAGATGGATTGAGTCAGCAATGCACAGTCATCATGCAGATGCATGGATTTAAAATATGAGATGTGAAATATGGAATATCATAACAGTGGAAGAAGATCTTAAGCCTTGTATCCTAGAGAAAAATCTTGAAAAGATCTGGTCTGATCTTAGTTCAGCAGATTCTGTTTCTGGGACGTTTTTGAGCTGGGTAAGCTTTCTTCAAGCTTTGATTTTGAGCTTAGAAGATTTTGGTGGATTTCGCGAGGTTTCAGAGGAATTTAGTGTAATTCCAGAGAGATCTCCGTTATCAAAGATTAGATTGACAGAATTTGATCAAGAAGTTAAAGACGGCTGTGGGTGTATGGCATCCATGGAGATTGGCTGCCAGCGTTGGATCAGACATGGAAGAAATTCTTTGTGGTTCAACTTGGTCTTATAGATCTTAATAGATTGGAGCGCTAAAGATGACAAAGTCCATGGTCACTTAAAGTCTTTGGTTTATCCAAAGATTAGAAGGCAACTCGGTTCGTTCAAAACCTCTGCTGAAGCATGGAAATATCTCAAAGATTTATGTACACTCCAAGGATTAGGGAGGCAATCACTTGTGAGGAGCAAACGGAGCAGCTCACACTTGCTGAATGTTCTACTGTTGCACAATATATCTCAAAGTTAAAAACGCTCAAGGAAGATCTAATAGGAGCTGCGACAAGCATCGCAGAAAATGTAATGATTATCTTTCTTATGAAAGGAGTGGAAGATCAGCTCATGTACAAACACAAAAGAATGTGTTCCGGACATTTATTGAGGTACAGAATTTACTTGTTGAAGCAGAAGAAGAAAAGACTCATGTGTTAAAATACAACAAGAAGAAGAATCACGATAAATCTGCACAGTTACCTCATCCCAGCTGCATGAGCTGCTTTTACCCCCGCAAGGGCATCTTCAATTACGAGACACTGTAATAAGTTGCATCTTTTTATCAGCTGAAAGCTATAAAAACTAAACTCCAGTTATTTCTCATATTATGGTGAATACCTCAGCTGGGGGGATGCCAAGTGCTTTGGCAGCAGCTAGAAAAATATCTGGAGCGGGCTTCAACCTCTCAAAGTTGTCTGCTGACATGATAGCATCAAAGCTGTAAATGCAAACCACCATATGAACAGAAGCGATAGTGGAAAAAAATCGACAAATTCACAATCACAAGTAAATTTATACGGGAAGCTTCTCTGCCATTTATATCATCCAAATGGGACAAAGTTGCTATAGCATTTAAACCTGCTGTTAACTGCAGCCTATAGCACAGTTAAGCTTCCCAAAAATTTAGAAAAGTCTTGTATCACACTCCTCTAATCAGAAATGCATCGCAACTTCCTTCCTCCTAGCAGGCAGCCTTCTAAGCCGTTTTATAAACATTGACAGCTCAGTTTTTATATTTTAGAAACTTCTTAGCTCATCTGTCGTTTTATCCATCGAGATTTCTCGTTTTATCCATCGAGCTTTTTGGTTTTTTTAAGCAGTCGGATTCTAAGGCTTTTGATAAGGCAGCTACTGAGAGAGAAACAGAATAAAGAATAGTCTGATCTTTCAGGCGCTCAAGAACCATGAAACTTTACCTAAATACCCTACTTCAAAAATACATTAGGGTAAAATCTGTATGCATCATGATTGCTCCTTAAAACACTAGCAGATGACATTGGAGGTGTTCCTGGAGGCCTATGTCTGCAACTAAATCTTCTCGAGTGCTTCGTTAAGGAACACTTAAACGATTGAGATACTAGGAGAAATCATCCACTTCAACCAATCCTTTCCCGGCTTTCTAACCCGTACAAAGGCCCAAGGAGCCATGAAAGTTTTCATCATTGATCGGCTATAAATTTGATTCATGATTCATGAATTAACTTCCAAGGGCCTGCACATACTGGTAAAAGGAAAATTTACTTTGACAATGGGAGGCCTGCCGCCGTAAGGTTAGCAACGACCTTGATCTGATCGGCACTAGATGCTACAGCGAGCTTCATTCCAAATCGCTTACACTGAAGCAAACAGGCACCGCAATACAAATGAAGACGATGAAATGGAAACCAAAAAGATTGTGAAAATAAAATACCTCCAAAATCAAGTCCAATGCACCTTCGTATCCCAGATCTGAGTTGGGTTTGGCATACTGCAGGAAGAGATTGTCCATTAAACAATTGTTGTGAATTGATTTTCCCTAATACTCAAGCAAGGTCACCTTTTCAATGTAGATTTCAAAGAACCGTTTCTTTGCTATTTGTCCATCAAAATTTGCAAGCCCATATATCCGAGCAACACCACCTAGAAAGTTAGCCTCTCCTGCAACACAAATGTATGCATGAGTTTAGCCATCACTGATGTTTGTAACAATCTCGCCAGATTTATTGAATTTAAAGTTCAAATTCTCTGTGCTCATTTACTGTCATCAGATTGTTTGACTCATGCCAATTCTTCTCTGCTTTGTTAGTACTCGTGTATGATGGATTACCCAGTAATGAAAATTCATTTCAGTGCCAGTCCTGTTCTTCCGCACATGCTAAAGTAAAAAGAACTAACCCGTTCCCATAAAGGGTATAAAATCCTCGGCTTTTACATGGAGGCCGAGTTCTTCAAAATACTCAATAGCGGCCTTTCTGGACCGATCTTCACTGTCGCATAATACTCCATCCATATCAAATAGAATAGCACGAATTTGGCATTCAGATGATTCAGATTTCCCAGAACTAGCAATATTCTGCACGGAATTTTCCATGCATTGCACAGGGAGATGATGCATTCTGTGTCTGAAGACCATGCGACATTTACCGGAATTGGAAGGAAGAAATGTGAAGAAAAAACGAGAAGGCAATACAGAAGCAGCTGAAATGGAAGGGGAGGAAGAAGAAGGAGATGCAAGGTATCGCCGGAGAGGCGGAGCTGCAGCCATAGTTGATTTCCTCCCGTAGAAGCGGAGAGCTTGGGTACGTTAATTTGGCGCGCCGCTCAGTTCCCAAAGCGGCGCCGCCAGCGTGCGTGTTCTGTATGTGGCCTTTACTGCTTTGAGGCCCAAACGAAAACCTGATCCATAAGTTTTCTGAGCTGTCAAAATCCTATACGTGAAGGCAGCTTACGTGGCAGTTGGATGGATGGATGGATGGATGGATAGAATCTATATCACAACTGGGTCGTATTATGTTCGTGGTGCATTTTGGTACATCCACGTCACCTGCCGCAACTTTCAGGAATGCTGGATTTGCCAATCGTTCTGGATAACTGTCACAGCAGGTCAAGAACAACTCTAAGATTTTCACGAAATGACAAAATTGACCTCCCCAGTTATGAACAAAATTTCAAAAAATAATCTAGGTTCGAAACTCAGTGAAATTTTGTTCCCTGGTTATTTCGGTATTGTAAGGGTAACATGATTGATCCATGATTCCCAGTTGACAGCTCCTGGCCTCCGCCGGTCGCTGTCAAGCCGTGTTACCCTCATACAATTTGACAATGGGTTGCTACCTCTACATTCCACTACACCAATTGGCATTTGCCAAAAACACTTTTCCTAATGCGTAAAAGCCACGTGGCAGTTTTTCTTTCCCTGGATTGCGCTTTAGTCGGCATTCTGCTTTTCTATTATGGTTTACTTTACATTCTGCTTTCCATTCTTTTTTCTAACCACTAACAGATTGCCACGTCAGTAGAATCCAACCCGCTTTGCTTTCATGTAACGGGTATGTGGGTTTCCCTTGCATTCCAGCAGGGTCAACCCTACTTCGCGCATCGGCGTGGTTTCCGCTCCTAAAAACCCACATTCCGTTATACAAAAAATGCTCCTCCCCTATGTTTAGGAGATGAATGTGGCAACCAACAGATTTGTGATAGGTATCCAGGGTCTGAATTTAGAATTCGTTATAACTAGCAGAAATATCTGCTTATATTTAAGACTACCGAAAATTAGAGGAATTTATAGTGTAGCTTCCCCGAAATCTCTAGAAAGGTTTATAAAAGTGGCATGAAAAAAGTCAGATCTCTCTTCTTCTTTTCTTTTTTGGTTGTCAAAAAAAATTTAGAATTGCTGAATTTTTCAAGAGCCAATGTGGGAGGATGCATAATCATGGTGGCAAGGGGTGTTCTAGCCAATAAGAGTGATAATGCGAGATTTGAGGATGGGCACAATTGCATGATGTACTATAATCTGCTTGCAACCAAGGGAATTGGAAAAGGAAAGTGGCCATGTAATGATACTGGGAGATATAGCTCGTTTCCACAGCCGCTGCGGCGAAAAGAACCCATTAACACCCAAGTGCTTGTCCATGCTAGCAAAATAAGATAAGGTAAATTTTAATGTCCACGAAAACCCAACTGGGTTATGGGATCCAATACATGGAAAAAAGGGCATAGGACTCGGTGACAAAGCCCCATCACAAGAACAAAAATTTACATTATAAACAAAATAAAATGGAGAAAGACTATACCCCAATTACCCATGGATCAGAAGGCCACTGATTCGTCATAATAGTTTGTCCTCCTCTATACACTACCCACTTTCGTTGCAGGCGAGCTGCGCGTACGCGACAAAGTTCCTCTTTTCGTCTGCAGAGCTGGACTAGAGTGAGATACTCTTGGACGAGAAAGGTAGTTCCTTTCAGGTGGTTGCCATGCTTCAGAATGTGCAAGCGGGAGATAGCATCCCTAAACTGAACTAAGAAGTGACGTGGGCGGTCGGGTCATATTGTTCCAACCCGACTAGCCCAGATGATGCCATATGCGTGTACCCGCATAGTCTGAGCGAAAATGTGTTCCGCTTCTTCTTTAGCCGAACAATCATCCATCTCCGTAACACCAACAATGCGCAAGTTCTGCCCAAGTGGGTGTTGCTCGTCCCCCAGTGAAGTCCCTTCCTCAAAAGACTTGGTGTGTGTTGTTCGTTTTTCCGTGAACTGCAAGTCCTCTGTCTGGGTGGACATGTCCACTTTGTCCACATGGGCTGATGTTGTGGTTGTGGTTGTGGCCGATCCCGCCTGAGAGCAAACTGCGAATGTCTGTACTAAAGCATCACTAGTCTTCACCCTCTGACCAGCAGATTTCGGCACCAAAACCTGTAACAATTGTATCAGTTGTATCCACTGCTCAATAGATATAGTCAGTGATGTGTCTGTTATCCCTCCCATGGAATTCAGAGTACGGTCGCAAGACTGAAACTCAAAGGAATTGACGGGGGCAGTGGTGGAGCATGTGGTTTAATTTGATACAATGCGCAAAACCTTACCAGTCCTTGGCATATGAACAAGTTTTTTCTTAACAGGAGCGAAAAGAGTTGGAGAATCTACTATTTCAGAAAGAGTAAAACAACCCATCATCCCGAGAGCTAATCCCAAATCACCTACTCAATTGATCAGCAGCCTGGCCTGGCCTCCTCTCACATTCCATTCATTCCCTCTCATTCTGGATTGGTTACGGATAGGGGAACTCGAACCCCCACTCCCGCCCAAGATACGTGACCCGATTAAGTCATTAGATCACGTGGCCCGTAACCAGTCCAGAATGAGAGGGAATGAATGGAATCTGAGAGGAGGCCAGGCTAGGCTCGCAAACCAAGAAAGAAAGAAAGAAAGAAAGAAAGAAAGAAAGAAAGAAAGAAAGAAAGAAAGAAAGAAAGAAAGAAAGAAAGA
>JAANSK020006356.1:542-18679 GCA_011763485.2 Isoetes engelmannii
TATATAGGTTTTGGAATTGTAGAATCGTGGATGTAGAAGCTAGAGATGAAGCTTGTTTCCTAAACCACTTGATGATCTAACCCGAATCCTTCTTATATGTCCTAGAGAGGTTATCTAGGTGGATTGACAGATTCCCAGGGTAGACAGAGAGAAACTATTGTTGCTCCTAAATTAAAGCCAGTTCCCAGTATCAAAGCTTAAGCCCGATCCCAGTTCCATAAAAGAAAAACCTTTTCTCAAAAATCATGAATATTATATAGGTTTTGGAATTGTAGAATCGTGGATGTAGAAGCTAGAGATGAAGCTTGTTTCCTAAACCACTTGATGATCGAACCCGAATACTTCTTATATGTCCTAGAGAGGTTATCTAGGTGGATTGACAGATTCTCAAGGCAAACAGAGACAGACCATTGTTGCTCCTAAATTAAAGCCAGTTCCCAGTATCAAAGCTTAAGCCCGATCCCAGTTCCATAATTTGTAAAAGAAGGCAGAGTTCCAGAGAAGATAGAGCAGTTGCTTTGTCAGATTCTCAGAATTGGGAAGAGCCAGATAGGTCCTTTTCACAAGTCTGAGTCCTGTTGGGTGGTGAACTTGTGCCAAAAGATCATGTTGCTAGAGATTTTATATGTAATTTTATGCATTGAGTTTGTTGAGTAAGCAGGCTCCAGAGATGATTCGTAGCAATTGGTATCAGAGCGGAATTTAAATCTTGTTAAATAATAATTCTGTATTAGGGCCTTAAATCTTTCCGGATTTTGTTTTTGCTTGATTGAATAAACTAGTGAATCCTATTTGTATGTTAAGCATTCATAGAAAAAGAAACTAGAAGAGAGGAAAATTGCAGAGGATCAGTTAGATGTTGCAAACCGTAGTCCTTGTTGTAAAAAGAAATGATTTAGTGAACATGTTAAATTGAGAAAGTGAGTAAATAGTGGTTTGGAAAGAATGCTCCTGGCATAAAAGAAAATTGAAATAGTTTTAATTCTTAAGGAAGAGATAATATCAAGCTGTGAAATTACTACAATTTGAAAATGCATTGTGCTAGTGAATTAGTAGTTGTACTTTGAAGCTCCATAGAATTAATGGAAATTCTTGCATTTAACATGATTGAAAACAAGTTAATCTTGTTTGAGGTCTTCTGTTTAAGTCGTGGCAGTAAGATTAGTTTGTTGCCCTTGTTCTTGGACACTTTGATGTAGGTGGACTACCACAAACTAGAGGAAAAACATGGAATCCCTTTGCTTGGAGATGTTTTAACGTCTTTTTGGGATTGGTTTCTATCGTGTGTATACCTAAGATACCATACCTTTGAGATTTTGTAGGTACAAGGGAAGCAAGAAAGGACAAGAACAAAAAAAGAATTTTTCCTGAACTAGGATGTATGGAACCCTATAGTTTCCATGATAAAAAAAAATAAACTTAATATTCTTTTCTCCAACGTTTCCTTTGCTAGCCGAATTACAGTGGTAAATACAGTCCTGGTTAGCACACACATTTTTTCCTCGACTTTGGCCTTGATTGCTAATAAGGGAATCTATAAAGCCATAGAAAGTGCCTAAGGGATTTCCTATGGTCTGGCCTTCAATATGTCAACTAGAATGAAATCACGCACTCTAAAAAGTAGAGAGGTTTAGGTTTTAAATCGTTATAAATTTAGAGCCAAGCCATTGGAGCAAAGTATGTATGGAAGGCAATAAATGGTTGGAACTCCCCAGCCATGCAATTTATAAGGTATTGGCTTGGATGCAATCACCATCTTGTG
Organism: Isoetes engelmannii; assembly: GCA_011763485.2. Taxonomy (NCBI): domain Eukaryota; kingdom Viridiplantae; phylum Streptophyta; class Lycopodiopsida; order Isoetales; family Isoetaceae; genus Isoetes; species Isoetes engelmannii. The sequence goes on from JAANSK020006356.1 coordinate 2,305, forward strand.
GATTCTGCTTGTTATCCCTTTAAAGCTGCCCCCCCTCCCCTCAACACCTCTCCTCTAATGAGAAATTCATTCACAGCCCGAGATGGCCAAAAGCTTTGACCATAAAGAGCTAAATTTTGATAGTGCCACTTTCTCTTTATTCTGGTCTCCCATTTTCGCCTAAAATAATGATGTCTGTTGCGCTATGAAGCATCCCCTTATCTGGAAGAAATGCAAAGCTGCTGGGATCACCCAATTGCAACATCTCAGGAATGATGAAGGGTGGAAAAAATGGGATGACATTTCCCAAATCCTCAATGGTAAAAGTATAGACAAGATGATTTTCCAGGTTATTATGGATACTGTCAAGAATCAAGATGAGTGTGCTATCTCTCATAACTCAGATTGGTCTATTAAAACTCAGACAATTATGAAGTATCTCTGGGTTATAGTATGCCTGCTTCTTCCAAGTCTCTAACACCCTCTTAAGTGGCAAGTCTCCAAGCAGCAGTTTTAATCTGATCCTGTCCTTACAGATGGTCAGTTCTTTTTTTGCTAGAGATATGTTTTATCATCACAAGGCCAAGCACGATGTCCAAGAGAAGCCCTGATTTTCTTTTTAGACAATCCCCTCCCCCCCTGCGCCCAAATCTGATTCTTTGCTTTCTCCCTGGATTGGGATGATATAGCCTGGCAGGGTGACCCGGTTGACATAGCCTGGGGACAGACCTGGTTGCCACAGATCTGATAGTAATAGATGATGATGACGAGGAGTTGGACCCAGACCTTTTCCTCATGCCGGATCTAGAGTAGTTGAGAGTCGATGATAAGTAATAGATGATGATGACGAGGAGTTGGACCCAGACCTTTTCCTCATGCCGGATCTAGAGTAGTTGAGAGTCGATGATAAGTACATGCCCTTCAGCTGGTTCTGCTTTTTGTTAAGGACGAGCTTTTGTTTTTTACACGTTCTACTATTTTTAGTTTGTTGATTCATGGGATTGAACTCAACCAAATGGAACAACAGCCTCAAGCCGTAACCAACTAGCCACGGGATATATTGTCTTGTCTAGGATAAATATTGTATCTTAATACCCACCTGGTACTTTATGTTGGGCTTAAGGTTGGTCAATGGTAATTCCTTACCATCCTTCCTTTATCTTATGTATTTTTTTTATGAGCTTTATCCTTTATGATAAAGCTCCAGGAGGGGGCTTAAGGAAAGACTAACTATGGCGGGTTAAAATTTGTGCAGTTTAACTGTTAATAGGGGCCAAAGTTGGCTGTGCTCATCAAGTTAGAGATAAACATTGGCGGCTAGAGTTGTAAGCTCTTGTTGCTGCACTTTTCAGGTATATGTTTCAAATTTTTGATCTGCGTTTGCCTTGAGCAAGCGTAGAAATTTGGGGTTATTTGTGGGGAGGCAGGGGCCCTTGCTGCTGCTGCTCGTACATTCCTTGATATTTTTGGGCCCATGCCTCCCCCTCCTGGTCCCCTAGTAGAAGCCTGGTAATTGATCCAGGCAACCAATAAAGGGCTAGGTCTTGAATATTTGGATTTGGCTATCCGGTGGGGCCGGAAGCATTCGGCTACTGGGGACACCCAGGGACCCTCAAGCGGTCATTTGAAGTAGCAAGTTCAGGTTCTTCACGTGAGTAGTATGTCGTCCCCCCGCTGTGGTGGACTGGGTTCTTTCAGGACCCCATGCGTGTTGCAGAGGCGACATACGCGGAGGGATTCTTGTGGGCCCCGACTTTGGAGTAGTGCTTGCGAAGAAGTGAGTGTAGAGGCCCTACCGTGGCTTCCTCCTGTAGTAACAAGCATGAAAGGAGTGCAGGGGTCTGCTATGGGTGGTGGGTATGGCCATCCCTCCAACTCGCGGTTACAAAAAAAGAAAAAAAAAAAACCCTTCCTTTCCTTCAAAAAATGGAAAGAGAAAAAAAAAAAAAAAGATGTGGATTGTATCGATCATTATTTGGCACTTGCCTTAAATATTGTTTATGTCTAACTTGCCTTCCCAACTTGATCGACGTAGAGGCCCCACATAGAGTTGAGGTACGCTTTCTAAAAGTTCTTTCTAATTTTTTTTTGACATTAATGCTTAAGCTCAACCAACATTTACCTTGCAACACTACTATTTCAATCTTGATATCAATATCTAGCACCATATTTGCATTCTTAGCTGCTTAGAAGGGCATATATTACACCATTTCCATAATCTAAGCTGCATGGAAGTCCTATGCTAAATAGTTGCATGTATGTAGCACATTACGATATATTATGAAAATCCTTTGCTTTTTGTGTGCCAAGAAGCCAAGCATTCAAACATTGCCAACTGAGATGAATGGAGGCTAAAATAACCACGAACATACACACCGGAATGAATGGCAAATACCTGGGCAACTCAACTTCAGGAAAAACACAAAACACAAAACACAGCTTCTTCTGCAAAACATCAGGAAAACTCACACAAGGAAAAATAGCTCTTCTATCCAGTGCCTTCCATCATAGCCATTGTTCCATAGATAAAGATCCCATAAAAAAAAATCAAAGATTCGTTCCGCTCTAGCATCACCAAGAATCATCTGCTCCAGCATCACCCGAAATCCATTCCCCTTCAAAAAATTCAAAGACCATAACAATGACCTCAAATCAGGGCCTCAACCCTCCAAGAATAGGACTGCCCTGGCCCTTCAACTTTGTGATCAGGCAAGTATAGTTTTCTGGCCATGTGCCCTGGTCCACTTCAGGTGGATAGAGTAGCTTCATGGACATCCAATTCAGCTGGTCAATCATTTGATGAATTCAATGTCAATTGGTGAAGTCCCACGGTTGTCTTCCTCTCACTGGCTTATGTAATGGTTGTGTTTGTTGAAGCAATAATATACCTCGGTACTCAAGCCTGAGATATATATTCAATAGTACGAGTATGTACTACTTTTGAGATGCGAGTCGTGTTAATCGATTCGTGCAAATAAACACTACTAATGCTAAAGGCACTAGAAACTTAAAATAGCTGGTCTAGCCTCAGATTCTTACCAAATCAGATTGTTGGATATGGCAGTAGAAGGAATTAAACCTTGCAAAATCATGTGACACCTGGATTGCAAAATGACGTGACACTTGGACAATTTTTATGTGCAGGCAAAAATGCCACTTCAACCATGAACAATCTGTGTTCTCTTAAATGGTTATAGACATACTGGACTCTCTCTCCGACATATAAGTCATATGCTGGACTACATCTAAAGCCATATCTACATATTATCTCATCAATTACAGCCCCTTTTTCTACAGAAGATTTAACGATACATGTGAAACATGTGAATGGAGGCTGGCTGCATTTAAGAAGCTAGGATTTACTACTTATGAGGTTTTGGAGTGTCTGGATGAAAGCAGTATTTACTGGAAACGGTTCTGTTGGAACTGTATACAAGGCAGAAATACCAAATGGAAAAGGTGGTGACCCTGAAGAAATCGCTTACATCAAGAGAAAACCATGGAGATGACTATTGAACACTTATTGATGCAGAGGACTTACAGGAAATGAATAAACCTTATTCACTCGCAAAATATATTTCAGCTACCTAAGCAATTAAAATGTCGAATGCTCATCTCTTCCAGCGCAGACTGAGTCTCAAACATTTTACAAACTCTGCAAAATACAAGAAAGAGCTTAATTAGTGAAATAAACAAGCAGATGATAAAAGTGATAAGTTGGGCAACAGTTACTACCACTGATGCCAAATATGCAAAGCCACAAGTGAGGTGGTATGCTGTGTAACTATGCATAAACAGGAGACTGTATTGTTGGAAACATGTTCAGATTGCCAAAATTTCAAGGATAATTCTATGGTTCTAGTTGTGAACTTTCTGAAATGCATGAATTGACTTCACCTGGTTGTGAGGTATATCCTTAGCTTGGTCGATTGTGTACTGTGGTAGAAGCCCATTTTATAGGTTCTCATTCTATCTTGAAATCATGCCAGATCTCTACAACGAGCAAATGTCCTCAGCATCTCTATCTTGGGAGCTTCCTCTTGCACGTGAATACCTGCATATATGTTGACATGTGAATATGTGCAGCAACACAGTGAAAAGGGTCCAGACTAATATTTGTCAAAGCAGCGCCTTCAAATTATCGTGCATGGATCATCCTTCCCTGTTGTATTGCAAAAATAATGTAACATGCCTATATAATAGCAAGAAATAAGACTTCATCTGGATTTATACCTCTTTGTTGCATCCTGCAGAAACATTCTAAGGCAAGGACTACATCACCATGCTGGGAAGATCCTGAAATGATGCACCCCGAGATATAACATTGTGCTTTGGCAACCTTTGTAACAGATTGCATGCCTCCTGATAGGTTGCCACATTTAACATACATGTCTACTAGAGCAGCCCTCAAAGCTCTTCTCAGAATGATCTGTCCTGTATAAGCCTGCCCTGCTGAGCTTAACCAATACTTCCACATGCTTTCAGGGGCCCCAAAAACGTCACTTGACTTGGTATAATGCAATCATGTTGCATAAAACATTCTACGACAGGGAAAATGTCTTTATGTTGACTATAACCTAGGTGTAAAAATGGCTGTGAGAGGATCATGATCAGACAAGTAATAGTTTTCTGGCCATGTGCCCTGCTCCACTTCAGGTGGATAGAGAGTAGCTTCCTGGATATCCAATTCAGCTGCTCAATCATTTGATGGAGCAACAGAAACTTCACTATCAATTGGTAAAGTCCTATGGTGGTTCTGATGACTCACCCACTGAGAAAAACCATATTGTGTCAGTTAGATATTAACATCTAGCAAGCAGATAAGCTAGTGAGAGGAAGACATTGACAAACCTAATGTGCATCTGCATCACTGTCTGTGTATTGATGAGCTGCATCATATGATAAAATAAAGCCTTGGGAGTGGAGGAATTTATGTACTTGCTCTCTTTTGCTACCCTTCCAATCGCTCCCCGCAAAGCACAATTGGAATAGGTGGAAGATTATGGTCTGACTTGTATTCTTCCAGATATTTTGGAATCTTATAGACCTGAGTTTGAATAAAGAAATCAATCAACGGCTATGCATAATTTTGTATGATTTTTTTTTAACATGGTAATACCTGATGTAAGCGCACGAGACAATAGTTAGAATTATGAGTAGTAAACAACACGTGTGTATTAATAAGCAACATCTCCTCAAGCTCCCTGGTTGATCCTTTCTTGTTGAACCGTAGATGCCAAAGTTGTGGGACGGTTGCCACAATTTTCAAATAGAAGCTCCTGGTAATCTAGTACTGCCAATTGCTCCTTGAGACCTGCATTGAAACATGTTAAAGGACCTTCATGAAACAAGCTGTAATAGACTCTACTCTCACCACCTGTTTAGAACAACTATTAATTAATCATGTTAAGGTGGTCTTCTTTTCCATTTCCATATAAAAAATGATCCCTGAAATGACAAGAAGGTTTAAGCCTTACAACGGTACATGCTAACGGACTTAAAAACGATGTCGCATTACTCAGACTACCATATGCATCAGTTCATTAAAAAAATGTCAAGGCTCTGGTGGAGCTAATACACAAGAAAGTTATATATTACATAAAATAAATGCTTACGCTAGAACAAGATCCTTGCTTTTGCAGAAAGCAGGAATTGCACTTGAGGCAGTGGTAAGGCCATTGCAGTACATAATTGCATAGGAGCCCCCAGAAACTGTGCCAGCTTATCTTCCAAGGGCAAATGCACATCTACATCCATATGTATAATAAGCAGTTAACATTTGCATAACAGTGCAGTTTATCCAACATCAAACTTGGCAGAAACACTCTATAATAACAACCTAATGATCCAGACAAGTACTGTATTATATCGTCTAAATTGGTGCTATTATGTCATCTGAATAGAGAACAACTTAAGCATTGGTGTTCTTTTACTTGACAAAATTGAGAACCATCCTAAGCAATCTGGTTTGCTCATATCTAATGCATTCCCATAAACCTCAAGCAGAATATTATCTACGATTCTTCCCTTTGGCCTATGGCTAATTGGGCACTGGCTGAGGGCTGAAAGGTTGATTCTAATCATGTGATGGAGAAAAGAAGCTGCCTTTTGAAAAAATTTGAAACCAGACATTTGCAGGTGGTTGCAACTGTTTGGTGACGTGCTGAACAGTAGAAAAAGACAATATAGTAAGCCAATGTGCGAGCAAATCAAATTTAGATGACAGTATGCTTTGCCAAATACTGCAAATTCTTTACCTTTCCTCTGCCTCAGTCACAAAATCATGAACGCGTTTGAGTCTTTGCACCTTCTGTATAGGCCTATTACATCCGCATGAAGAATAATAGAATCAAAGATTTTTATGATTTCCAAGAAGATTTCTTCGTTAACATCTCAGAAAATGCTATGACAGCAGATACATCTGAAAAGTGCAGATTTGGGATCAATCCAGTGCTTGCTGAGACTTGTGCGCACTCTATCATCACATTTTTTATCATAAAGAACAGAGATTGAAGAGGAATAAACTTCAGTTTTGATAGGAAGTTAAGACCAAAATTTATGAGTGCTTGATTCAAGCAGACACCACAACCCTTAAGGAAAAAACACCACGGCCTCGGCTCCATAACCCTTAAATAAAATTAGCCACAGCCTGCTGCGGCTTCACTGCCTAATACGACACATAGAATCAGTTACACATAGAGAAAGGGTGCCGTAACAAAGCCGAGCTGTGCACTTTGGAAGCTAATTTTCAACACATTTCTAATTTTCGTGTCCGTTAGATTAGGAAATTAAGAATCCAACGGTGATGATCCATTTTTGCTGATGTGTCATGTCACATGGATAGGCTAGAATTTGAGAGATTGTTGTAGCAGGGGTTAGGCAAGCCTGCTAATGAATTCACTGGAAGTACCTTGACATTATGGAATCAAAAAGATCAAGGCTCCCAGCAAACTTCCTTGCATGCCATAAAATCCCCCATGCTTGATATGACTCAGGATAGCTTGCAACATTGTGGTTGTGTAACACCGAGACAGAAACAACTTTTTCTCAATCTCATGTTTCACTTACAAAAGCTTTTTCATCTGGAAGTGCTGCAAACAACATCAAAGAACCTATAAGACAGAAAAGAGAACGGATCTGCAGCCGAGCTATCTAAGCACATTTTCTTCTAATGCTCTTAAATTGTGCGTATCATGTGCACATGAGTTAACTTAACAATGAACATTCATCAATCACAGAGCAGGTTGTTCCAGATTTAAGCAGCCATACGCAGCATTGGTGATGCCTGGTAGGGCATGTGCAGATGTAGAAAGGTAAAATTTAAGATATTTGAGGACAAACTTCATGAAGGGTTTGACCTCGTTATCAAACCGGGATGTCAAAATTTTTGTTTGTCCTGGCTGACGCACTAGCGTGGAGACCTAAAGCTCTGACTAGATTCTAACCCACACCCCTGTTACCAAGATCTCAGATGATGAACTATGAGGATTAGATCAAAAGACAACCTGGGGAGTTGCATAAGGTGCACGTGCTCCAAGTAAACTCTTTACTTCTCTGTTAGGCGATGTAGCTGAATATCCCCTGTGGATTTTATCCAGGAACTTCTCATATTTGCAGAACAACTCAGGTACAACTATCAACTTAGATCTCTAAGCTTGTTTCGTCTTAGAAGCATGCTTCACCTGGTTATAATAGTCATCCCAGGGGTATGGTCATCAAATTGATCATGTTTAGCATTTCCACAATTAGTATCACACAAATCACCAACACTCTCCCAATCTTGCACAGGCCCATCTTGCAGCTTGTTGCCAGTAATGCTCTTATTAATACAAAGCCTGTGATTCCCAATTTTTTGGAAAAAGGTCCTCTCAATATTTCTGGTCTGAGCTGCAAATTCAAGAGTCCAGAGTATTAAAAAGGCAAGAAGCTGGGACTCCCATCGACCTAAACATTTTGGTTTTGATAGGAAGTTCTGCTCTGCAACGGCGATTGGCAACAAGGTAAAACGGAGTAAAATTGTGGTTTCCTCATTTATTTGTTCTTGTAATACTATATCAAAATGGTGATCTGGTAACCACAGTTACTGGATTTCAGTTTGATCAAGATAATTGCAAAATTGAATTGGCCACTCAGGTACTGAAGATCCTCCAACAGAGAGGATCAGCATCCCATGGCATGCAATTAATTACTGATTCTGCCATATCTAGCTGCGCAGTCCGACCTATCAGGACAACAATGCAATCATGGTGTTCCAGCGTAGTGGTAATCCTATGGCTCTCACAGATAGAAACTAGGTAATGGCAGCCCTCATCCAGCAAGCTAGCTTGACTGCATGCAGAAAGAATGTTCAAAAAAGTTATCCGGTCAGGAACAATACCCTCCAGCTTCATTTCTCCAAAGACGTGCAAACATTCATTGCCAAGCCCATGATCCCCAAACGCTGCCAAGAGCACATTCCATGAAACCAAGTCTCTCTCCGGCATATTGTCAAATAGTCCACAGGAATCCGCAAGACAACCACACTTAGCATACATGTTAACAAGAGCGTTGTCTACAAGAATCCCATACTTGGCTCTGATGTTAGCAATGATGTAAGAATGTATTTCCTTGCCTTCCGTTAGGCCTGCTTGGCTTGCACATGCATCAAGGATACTAATGAATGTAACGTAATCTGGCTTCATATAGCTACTGAGCATCTCTCTGAACAAATGGAGAGCACTCTTAAGCTGGCCTTGTTGTCCATAACCAGAAATCATGGAGTTCCATGAAACCACATCAGAAAATGGCATTTTCTGAAAGAACTTAAGGGCTTCTGGGAGATGTCCTTGCCGGCAATATGCTGTAACCATGGTATTCCAGGAAACTACATTCTTCTTCGGCATTTGCTCAAAAAGGGAAAGGGCCTCATTCAGTTTTCCTTCCTGGGCATACCCTGCAATCATTACATTCCAAGCAACAAGATCTCGAAATGGCATTTTGTTAAAGAGCTCTACTGCCTCATCTAAGTGACCTTGCTTGCTGTAAGCAGAAATCATGGTGGTCCAAGAAACAACATCTTTACAAGGCATCTTTTGAAAAAGGAAGTTAGCATCCTCCAGCTTGTTCTGATTTGCATAGCCAGCAATCATTGTATTCCAAGTCATTACATCCTGCTGAGGCATTTTCTCAAATAGATGGAATGCTGCCTCCATTTGATCATGCTGAACACAGGCAGAAATCATGGCTGTCCAAGATACCACGCTTCTATTAGGCATATATTCAAATAATTGAAGTGCATTGGTAATCTTCCCTTGCTTGGCATAACCAGAAATCATCACATTCCAAGTGATCGTGCTTGGATTTGGCATTTTGCTGAATAATTTACAAGCCTCCTTCATGTGCCCTTCCTGGGCATATGTTGAGATCATCAAAGTCCACGATACAATATCTCTATCAGGCATTTGATAAAAAAGATCCTGAGCCTCCTTAAGCATACGCATTTGAATGTATGCTCCAATCATGATGTTCCATGAATAGATATTCTTGTTTTGCATATTATCAAATATAGCCCTTGCATCATGCAAAGCTCCACACTTTCCATACATCTGCATAAGGAGGTTTGCTAGGAATCTATCCCCACCTAATCCACATTTCGCTATATGATGGTGAACAAGCTTACCTTCTCGAAGTGATTTTGAAGCAGCATAGTTTCTCAAGATTGTGGCTAACTTGTTAACATCCTTTGTAAATGGATCGTAAGCCACATTTTCCAAAAGAAGTGTTGAGAATGGTCGTATTTGCCACAAACGCTTATTTATCTCAATTTGAACATCGAGACATACAAGAAAAGCCCTCCCAGCAACATTCGCAACTTGACTCAAATTAACGACCATAATCCGTGGCTAGCTCATGTTGCGTATAGAAAGCTTCCCCAGCATTGCTGCCAATGAAAACAAGAAATATTGTGTAGAATTCAACCTCATAACAGCAAATTGAAAATAGAGACAGCAAACATAATTCAGCCATATTAGTCATTCTTTACCCACATAACAGACCACAGGGACGACCGCCCTTGTCTAGGCCCGCCGAAAATAGCCACACGCATCCCTTGTTAGGGGAAGGCTAACATTCATCCCTGATGGGAGACCCAGCAATGCGGACAAAATGCCTCTACAGGGGCAGCCACCATTGTTTAGGCCCACCAACCAGTACATTTTCAAATGCCAGTAGTTCTGCCCACCAAATTTTCAAAAGACCCAGTTTTCGCCGGCCAAATTATTGTAAGGCACTACGGATTCCGTTATGGGCTATCTTATCTTTAACATATACAATATCGCAGTTGGGTCGCTCTAATTTCCGGTGGTACAATTTTAGGAGGCCACGTTGCCCCAGCCGATTTCAGGGAATGCTATCTCCCTACTTCGTTCTTCACCACCGGCTGCACAGGTAACAATTTACAGCAATTCTTGCGCTCCCCAACTGGATCTTGCGCTCCCCAACTGCGATATTGTAGGGGTAAGCTGATTGGTCAGCGATTCCCGGTTTGCAGCTCCCGGCTAACGCCGTTCGCTGCCAAACCAGGAATCGCTTTCCAATCAGCTTACCCCATACAAGAATTTATCGCGGTGGCCAATGCCGCCGTGAACATTTCTTTTGTCCAACCTGCTGCAAAGGAAGTTTTGTGCTAAATCGAATAGATCTCAGATGCGAGAGGACATGCAAGAGTTAAACTTGCGCTATTGTCGTCTGTTTTGTGCCTGGAGAATATATAGGTGCTATAACCGACCACCATGGGAATCCCATTATTGTCTTTTGTAGAGCAAAAGTGATTCAAGCCCACGAAAGGTTTGGATATCTCCATATAAACGTTCATGTTATGTGACGTATGATATCACCCATAAACCTCTGCAATTTTGTTTCGTATTGGTTTATGTCATTTTTTTTTTTTTAAGGTTGGGGTTAAGATTTCAGCCGCGTACAGTATCAAAAATCGTATATTTTGGGTGTTTTAGCAGCTTAACCGCAAGTGGATATCTGCGGGTGGGTCAGAGTTTCTTGGGCCAAATTCCTAGGGCGTAATAGGATTTCACGCAGGTGTCTATTTGCAGGTGGGTCAGAGGGTTGTGCAGGGCAACAGCGGTGGAGCGAGAGGGCCAGATTGATGCAGAGCAGGATCGGCCGTGCTTCTATTTTTGTTGAGGCTGGTCGCCTCAGATGCCTGAGTGCAGTTGAGAGGGGTTCCGGTTGAGAGGGCTTGCAACCATGGCTTGGCCTCTGCTGCTGAAGATTTATGAACTAGAGAGAGATGAAAATTTTGGCAGCTGTATTTACTTTGAGAATTCAAAAAGTTGGAAAGCTCCTGACAATATTTTCTTAAAGGAGACGATTCCTTTTTCTTTCTTTTTGTGCTTCTCTGTTTTATTTTTTCTTCAGCGAATTTGCTTTCATGGCTGTCTACTGCTCGCCTCATCGCATGTGTGAAGCGGCATGAAACCATCAATTTATGGGTTTCGATCCTCCTGCAGGTCGCATTGGCTCCTCTAACAGCAGCAGATTCGATGGCCTGGAAGGCTGCCAGAGCCTCACGATTCCTTGATGTGGAAGTATATGATATTCACTCCATTCAAGGCATCTGTCTGGTATATGGTCTAAGGCTAAGGAAAAGATTTCGAAGCATCTTATTACGAATGATGCTGACATCTGTAGTTCTAATGTGCCCAATACTAGGGTCAATGAAGTTTTTCAAAGTGGGATTAGAACAGGGGCCTACAGGCTCCTGTTCTTGTGAGAAGATGGGAAAAGGTTCGTGACATAGATCCTTAAGACTTTCAGTGTACTTCCAGGTGAACATGGTGTCCATCATTATGAAGTTCCCAATTTCTCCAAGTTCTTCAATAAAAATGTTGTTAATGATTTTAGGAAGACAGATCTTATCCAGTACTTCAGATAAGAAAGAACAATGAATTATTCTTACTGGTTCTTCTCCTTGTTATCTTTCAAATGCAGCCTCCCTTGACAGTCTTTGACCAGGCACCTATCATTCTGTATGGCCAAACGAGATTATTAATATGGGAAAATGTTATATGCATTGAACAAGAGTAATAATGTCAGTCTCATTTCCTTATGAGGATAGATAATGGTAGTAATGGTGGCACATCATGCCAAATTAAAACCATGTCAGCCATATGGCTTATAAAATGTATGATCAAAGATCATGGTCCAGTATGGACATAAGATAGCAGATATTCATTCTCAAGTCTATATATCACTTGGACTTACAACCTATAATACCCTTTACATTCTGTAACATACATGAGAATTTGTAAAGGGAGTACATTCAAACAAAATTTTCGGAATTACCATTTCTTTCAGAACAGTTGATGTGCAATGCTTCCCAACTCCTTGTTATTGCCAGGCTGATTTCCTTTGGTAATTGAAAGATCCCTTTTAGAGCTTAATGCAGAGGCCTCTGTAACTGAGTGGCCCATATTACTTGGAGTACCTATGCATTCAATAGACAGATTATCAGAGTTCATAGAAGCCCCTTATTAGGTTGAGCAGTAATCCTAGGGATTTCCAGTAGGAGTGTACGGTTGCTGCTTGGATTTTTTTAGTTGCTCCTTTTGATATAGTCAAAAGAGCTGTTACTAGCGGATGCCTCCACTTTCTTGAGATCATAAGTAGGCTAAATAGTCATTTTACATCTAGGCATGTTGATTTTAAAATCTGCCCATGGGTCAGTGGCAGTGGCCATGGTCATATCAATCAAAGTCTGTCTGATATGTAGATAAGAGAGATATGCAATAATACTTGGTTTCAGAGTTTCAGACAGGTCCTAATGGCTACCATCTGGCCAGCAATTGACAGTTCAGGGTAAATCTTGTCAATATTATTCAACATAAACCAAACAACATGGTCCAACCATGTCATATTGTCTTCGCAAGTGTTACCTTTGTCGCGGGGGTCACATGGACACTTAAACTATGGGCACATAGTACGCCACATCTTTCCTTCCTTCCTTCCTTTTTAAGGTAAAATTCAATCCTTTTTTCCTTTGAGAACGCCATGTGAGTCTTTTGGCTAATGTAAATATGATCATCTTTATTACATTTTTTGTCAAAAAACCTGTTATCCATCTTTTTGAGGTAAAATTCAGTTCCTTTGAGAACGCTATGTAAGTCTTTTGGCTGATGTAAATATGATCATCTTTATTATATTTTTTGTCAAAAAAACCTGTTATCAAATCTGAGTTTAACCTTCTGCCTATTGAACATTTTTTCCATAGTGTACGCTGCTTTTTTAGCAGCAGTCTCTTGGTCAGAAGTAATTCCCCCAAGCACTATCCAATTTTCCCTGCTAATAGGAGTAAGGGCCCCAAAGTTTTCCGTCCTCCAGATACCATGATTGCAAAAGGCTGCATAGCCTTCTACCAGTCTTTCAGGGATAATGGAAAATGTATCACATTTGTGTAGGGTGAAACCAAAATTTTCCTTGTCTGTAGGGTTAACACCATAGTTTTTCTTCTTCAACACCTTCCTGTCCTTGTCAGAAAGAAGACAATCACCAAAAGGGTCATCCACATCATTTACATCTGAGGCACATACCTCATCCTTTTTTGCCTTAGCTATATTAATCTTATTAACTGTTTCAAGGCCAGTCACTCCAACAAAAAACATGTTTTTGCATCTGTCTTCTTCCATGGAAAATTCATAAATTTTCACAGACAAGCTTTCATAAAACTCATCAATACATTTGGCAGTAACCTCTCAGTCATTATCCAGTTTGTTGAGGGTAGGAACCCATTTCATCCAACCATTGAAGCCTAGATTGCAGATGGCAGAAAGATCATCGATCTTTCTGGTGATTTCTTTTTCAAGAATGAGTGCACATACCTTTGAGTTTTTAATGCAGCAAAGAAGCATCTATACAACAAAATTAGGGCATTCTAGCTTGTTAGTATCTTTGCCATATCCAATCTCTTCAAGTGTTCTTTGTTCCAAGTAGGGGGTTTAAATTCAACCACAGTTTCAGCTGCACCGCTAAAAGTACCATGTATAATAAAGTTTATTAGTTAAATGTGCCATTTGGAAATCACATTTTACTCATGTAGAATCGGATATACTATTCCTATGTTATTAAGACAATAAGTTCACTCATATTATGCATAAACAACTAAGGGATCTGGGGGGATTTAATTCAATGGTCTAATTTCCCAATATATGGGGTGTCATGTTCAATGATCTAATGTATTATATTAAGATTATTTGTGTTTCATAGATAAATAAACTTCAATAGTTTAATATAATGGTCTAATTTCAAATATGTAGGATATTGTGCATATGCAAAATGGAAAATAGTGTGTACGATTATGTACGAAATACTATATATTTGTAATAGAATCGTGTAGTTGTGTATGAAAATTTTCACCGGCCCCAAAGGGAAGTCTGTGCTGCATGGTTCACATTGTTGGAGAGCTACAATAAAGGCCTTGCTAATTTTCCTGCTGGGGGAAATGACATGCTTGACCTAACCTTTAGTCTAACAGGGACATGGGTACATCTATAGTTTGTCATGTACCCACGTCTATGTTAGACCAAAGGTTAGATCAAGCATGTCATTTCTTCATTGGCTGTTTCTGGAACTTTGAATCCTAAAACATGCAAGTGGCTATGAGTATCTGAGTAACAATATGTATGAAGAAATTTTGCACCTAACATTACCATAACATTAATATGACATATTGAACACGCTAGCGACCATCATCTTTTTGACCTGTTGTTTGTTGCTAGAGACAAAAAAAAAACTCTCTCAGCAAATTCGTTGTTGCCAAATATCACTGTAGAAGGCAGTCTAGTCGGCTATCTGGAAGCAACAAGGTCAGATTATCGAAAGCAAATAGGTCGTCGGAATGGAATGCCCTACAAGCTCCTGGCCTCTGCAACATGCGAGAGGAAAATTGGCTACCATGAGAAGGTTTACTCAAACGGAGAACTTGGCCGCAAGGAGAAGGCTTAAAAGTACTCAAGGTAGAAAAGGAAAGGAAGCATGTCTTAGGCTGATAAATTACAGAAATAAAGGAGATGAATTGAACTGGATGGAAATGGCCAGCCATGGCTTACATTATATAGATAAATGAACAGACACAAAACTGAAGAGGTAGGACTATTCTGTGGCGCTTCATAAGGATCACTTGCTGGCATCCATGTCAGTGATCTGTGATTAGGATTCAGATCACTATTCCTCAACACTTTTGCTTGATCTGAGATCTGATCAAACGTCGTAGGAGTCTTCTTATTTGCTCCCCCTTGCTCTGCAATTCCTTTTGAATTGCAACTGTGCACCAAGCTTCTTCCTATGCGCAACCGCCACTTGAAGGCTTCTTCACCGGTTCACTGCTTGAACTGGATTGTACTAGAGCATCAAAATGAGGAAATCATGAAATACCAACACATATGTTTATCTTGAAATTTCCTTCTCTCTGTTTAAATTCGTGGGCATCTTCATTGTTCTTTGCTGAATCTATTTGCCCATCGATCACTACAGGGACAAAGGAAATTCTGCCACTATCTAACCCAGCATTCATGCATACATGTGGGTCTTCTATACATGGATTTGTAATGAGATATAAGGAAATGATACCTCCAATTTCTCCAATTTTAATCTGGAGTCCTTCGTCTTCATCTTCTGTGCCAGTACTCTCCTTCATAGCAAGTCCCGAGACTTCTCTACAGTAGCCAGGAATTCTTCAGATCTTTTAAGCCATCTTTGGCTCTGATACCATGATAAATTACAAAAATAAAGGAGATGAATTGAACTGGCTGGAAATGCCCAGCCAACCTATAGATAGACGAACAGACACAAAACTGAAGAGGTATGACTACTCTGGTAGCGTTTCATAAGGATCACTCCTCTGGCATCCACGTCAGTGATCTATGATTAGATTTAGATCACTATTCCTCAATAAGGCAGATGGTAGAGGATGCGGTGCAGTCGGAACGCCATAGCAGCGCTAATCTCTTGTAAAACCCTAAATTAGAGCTCCTCGTTGGCTGCATGTGAAGCGCACACAAAAATGCCTCGAGAATACTTTAGAAGAAATACATACATGGGTTACACTATGGTTAAAACACTCTGGAGATATAAATGATGCGCGCTCTGTAAATACATATTCTAGACGGTGAATTAAATACATAACCAAAAATATATGAAAACTATTGTAAAAAAGCCATATAAATATACATTTTGCGCAATGGACCATTTTTTTGTGATATTCGAGACCAGGGTTACCTCTATTATTCAAACACAATCCCTTATTCAAGTACTGATTCAATCATATATAACACATTATGCCTTCCACAAATTATAAGTCAAGGTTTCCTTTGTGCATACTTAAAATATGCCAACCTGCAACTTTCAG
>JAANSK020006467.1:0-18674 GCA_011763485.2 Isoetes engelmannii
CTAATTAGGCTTAAATCATTAATTGTAGGCGCCCCTTGGTTAAATGATATGTATGTACATGATCATTGGTGACGTGGCACCGTATTTATACTCGTATAAATACGTGGAACGTCACAAAATATAAAAAAATTTGGTTATATATTGTAAACCTACTTACAAAATTTGGTTTACAAATGCAAACCATTTTCAAAAAATTGGTTTTCAACCTCTTCTTCGACTGCACTAGACCATGTCTTGAATACATCACCCCAGTTATTGTCCTTTCGTAATGGGTACTCGATTCCAAGTAACTAAGCACATTTGATTCCAAAGTATCAAAGCACATTTGATTTCTCAACGCTATCTTCAGTGTATTTTGCTTGGAAAATCCCCTTTCACATGCAGCACTACTAAGTGGCATAAGCATGACAACTTGCCATAACTTCATCATGTCTGGATATCTCTCATACCAAATATATATAAAACTATATTAAACTTTTCTATTAAAAAGAGAATATTTGAATAATAATCCTGTAAACCCATCTCCAAACATTGGTTTACAAATGTAAACCTTATCCCATTATTTGGTTTTCACATGCAACCCAACGGTTGAATGTTTGGTAGTCTCTGCAAACCAATCAACCCAATTGGTTATCAATTTTGCTCTTTGGTTCCATCCCCATCAGAAATTAACATGTGACCCTTTCTTTTTCTACAATTGATGGCATATGTCCTGTTGATAGCATCATGTGACTAGGCCCTAAGAACATAACATGCCTTTGCATGGTATAGAAATTTTAGGGACCTTGAAATTTCGGCCCAAATCAACATGTTTTTACAATCAGAAACTTTCTGTAGATCCGAATGCTGCTAAAAAACTAAGGCAGGCATGTAGGAACCGCCAACTTCTTTCATTGTTTCATAATAATCAAAGCTGTGCTAAATAAAGTATGCAAAACGTATATATACCGGAGTTATACGAACTTGTAATTGTTGTTGAGGTCATGGCTATGGCGGTAGGGGGCGGTGCAGTGGGGGGCTTGCCCATACAAGGGGTTGCACCTGTGGCATGGGGACCAACTCCTCGTGCTGGTGGTCCTCCTGGATTCCTTTACGATTTTGTAAAATCTGCCTTACTGGAGCAGCTCGTTCCTTCGGGTGCGAAGGTTGGTTAGTTGCACTCCCTTAGAAATTTGGGTCGATATTGACACCACAGTGCAGGTCTGTGACATTTTTTGTGGGGGAAGAACTGATGTTGCAAAGTGGGCTCAAGCTGGAATTGAATACTACGTCGGAGTTGGTAAGTGCTGGGATGTATTCCTATTTATTTGATTGCTCCTCGTGTTATTCTGGTACATATAATTCCCGGTGCAGATTCTGCAATTTTCACTAGATCATGATAGCTAAAGAAACCTAAATTATGTAGTCTAGTTAGCCTTCCTTGATGCCCTTCAAGTGTGATATACTCTGAAGAATCAAGTCAGTGCTACTTATAATTCTAATAAAGAAATGTCTTTGGCTGAATTGCCAACATTTGTTAATTATAATATGACAAATTGATGTCTTCAGATATGTCGACATCTGGCTTGGAGGAAGCACACGAAGAATGGGAACGTCAGGGGAGGCCGTACTTGGCAGATTTTTGTGCTCTTAATCCTATTTCGGTTGGTAAAGACTGCTGATACTGAATATTAGGTTTTTAATCTTCCAGTCCTTAAGCAACAATTCAATACTGCCAATACTTTTCGTAGACATCTTTTAGAATTTTGACTGTGCACAAGCTGGTCCCATGATACACCAATGAATTTGTGGGAAATGGTGGCTGTAATATGGGAATGCTTGTATTATGAGGAGGATCTAATGGTATTTTCTTAAAGAGTTTATTAACGTCTACGAGAGACCACTTGGGTCGATGAGACCAAGTTTTTCAGTAATTACCTACAGCTAGGGGTTCATTGCGGCCTCCTAGATATTCAAGCTCAGGACAACATAGATTACTCATTTTGGCTCTTTCTGAAGGATTTGGTTGTTAATTATTGAGGAGTCCGGGTTTCTGAAGGATTCAATTTCTGACGAAAGGACAACACTTAAATTACTTATTTTGGCTCTTTCTGAAGGATTTGGTTGTTGATTGTTGCCGAGTCTGAGTTTTAATTTCTTTGCTTCAGGATGATTTGGAAATGAAGCTACATGATAAAGGGCTTCCATATGATGTTGTCTGTTGTCTTGGGCATCTTCAGGTACTGAATATAGCTGCCATCGTGTAGAATTCTTGTGGTTGACCCTGGGAAAGCTTGTATAGGATTGTTTTTCAAGCGAGGATGAAGTTAAGAGTTTGCTTCAGAATGTGGCCTCTGTGCTTAAACCAGGTGGATTTTTCTTTGGTATCACGCCCGATTCATCTACTCTTTGGTATGGATTTGTGTTTGCTTTTCCTTTACCCTTTTCCTTTTTTACAATCATTTGATCTGTTTGTAGGTCAGTTTAGATTACTATTTTTGGCGGAAGCTTGAAAGCTGCCGAGTTGCAGCTTGGTTCTAAGTCTTTGATTTTATTTATTATGTTTGATCTTTCAGCTTCTAATAAATGCATGGTTTGTGGGTTGTATAAGCAAAAAACTTCTTCTAAAATACGGTTTGTCATGTTTTTTTGCCTTCATGCGATATGATGTGTCTCTCCATCTTTTATGTTGGCATGTTGAAAAAAACATTTTCCATTACCAAAGAGGCGTTTAAGTGATTTACTCACAAGTCTAGCTGTTATGCAATATACTTGATATGCAAAGACATAATTTAATCATCTAGATTCTAAATGTTTAAGAGTACATGTGACCAAGGATTACATGATAGGAATCAGATGTGAATGCTTACATGTTTCCAATTAAATTGTCTGTAATAGGGTTAAGTATCAGAAAGCTGTGGAAGGTGCCCTCAAATCTGGTATTCTCCGTGCTGGTGTTTTACCTCGTGTGAAGAATGACATTTATACGATTAACTTTGAAGACGATCGGTATGAAGCTTATTTAAAAAAAAACTGTTTGAATTTCTTAATTCTATTTGCAACTAAGACTGTGGGGTTTGTTTTGCAGGTTTAGCTTGTTTGGTACAAAGTACCAGATACAGTTTGGTGATGATGGTTTGGCTGCACAGACTCAGCTCCTTGTTCACTTTCCAAGTTTAATTCGGTAGTGGTTATCACCTTCAGTGGCACTTAAACTAAGGACATTTTATGTTCAAACTTTATATTTTGCAGATTGGCGGGGGATGCAGGATTGGATTATATTGAAATTCAAAACTTGGAAGAATTTTTTGATGATCATCGGTAATCTCTTATGGCACTGCTATCATGATTTAGGATCACATCCAAATTTGTGAAATGCGTTAATTACATCTTGCTGCAGCAATTGGAATAATGCAACATGTTGAATATGTTTGCTTATTGAAGCTCCATGGGAGCTTATTATTGGCAGTTTCTGCATGACACAAGTGGCTATTAATGTGTGTGGTGTATTTCAGATTGCACACATGAGAGTCAGACAGTTATCTTATATTAGACTTAAGTTTTTTTGTTTTGTTTCCTTGATATGTTGATTTGGGTTGGTTAAGACAGTAATTCATGCTTAGAGGCATCCAATACTAGCAGTGGAGCATTTTTTGATCCAAAAGGGAAACTTCCTCCCCAAGAAAGGGATATCTTGAGTAAGGCAATCTTTTATTTTGAGCTTTGTTAAGTATCTGCATCAAATGCTTGTTGGGAAATAATGTTTTACAGGTCTGTATACTACATTCATCTTCAAGAAAGAGGAAACGTCACCACCTTGTTCCCTAGGCAGAACACATTCTGCAACAGATGATGACCAACAGAAGGATCTGACGGATGTAGGGGAGGATGCCCAGGATGTTTATGATCCAGGTTCATGCTCTTTTACACCCCTTGCTTCATCTGATCAGGGCCAATTTTATGAAAACTGGCAACAGAAGGGTGATATGGATGGGTACTACAGTTATGGTAGTAAAATTGAGAAGCACTGCTCAACGTTTAGCACTAGGAAGAATGAGAGTTCACCACTTGGCCAGAACCAGACCGATCAGTCCAATGAGGTTGGTCATGGATTTAGGCCGTATAAAAAGGATGGTGTTATGAAACGAAGTGGGAGTGTAGAAACCCAGGGACAGATTGTAAAATCGGGAGATAATTGTATGGAAGTCGGGAGCTGGAGAAGTACCCAAACTGAGGTGCATGCACATTCTACGGATCAGTTTATTAAAATCGACGATGCAGAAAGCTACGGTGATGGAAGTGGCATGCTGAAGGAGTTGTGTCATGTGCAACAGTTGTCTACTTTATTGTCATACGCAGGTGACCATGTGCAGGTATTAGATAACAACACACTGAACAATGATTTGAAAAGAGTTACAGATGGCCAAGGAGTCATGTGGCCAGCTGCTCTTAGGCACCTTCATATAGCGAAGCCATTATATATATTATCTGCAGATGGTAAGTGCATGGGTCCTGCTGACATTGCACGTGCAGCAAGTAGTCTTGAAGGTATGATTGTTTCACAGACGTATGATAGGAAATTGGAGGGGTGGGAAAATAACCAAGCACGTGGATATTCCAGCACTGTATCTCGAGACAATTCCCGTTCTCGCAGCAGAAGCCATAGTACTGAAAATAGGCGGATTGATATGGAGCGAAAGCAAAATTTGGCAGGAGGTAGGCAAGAAATAAGTCCCGTTCCTCATTCTGATGCCCGTGCGAAGGCCGGGCAAAATCATTCCAGAAATCAAAGAGAGAGTGAATCATCAAAGGGCAATTTGCGTGGTAAAGATAAATCGTAAAATAGCTAATGGAGCTAAGATTCATACATAAAAGCAAGATATGTGCAAGCTACCACGTTAAGTGACTACTTCCTTAAATTTCTGTACATGATACCTCGTCATCAGTTAGCTCGGGGTGACTTCAAATGATCCTATTCATCTAAGCTTTCTGGTGCAGGCAACTTTGTGTTTGGCATTTCTTGTGCTCATCTTGAGATACTCAAAGTTGCAGATCTTAAAACGTTTGCCTGGTCTGTATTGGTCTATCCTCCACAATGACCAATGAGTTGTACTGAAATGACTGCCATATCTTTAGCGTGTAAACTTGATGCCTACACACAAAACAGTTAATCCATGTCCCATGTCTCAAGTCTTTTCATCCAAAGGCCCAATGCAATGCTAACTCAAAACGCTTATGTAGATCTTACAAGTAGGATATACCTCTTCTTAACATGTAAGGGAATGACTAACCTCAACAAATTTGTTGAGCTTTTCCTTTTCCACTAAATGTTTGCAGGATAACTAAGAGCTTTATTTCGTCTAGTTGGGAATTATATTCGGTTACATTTTGATAGTTAACATGATAGGACATTTAGAATTCAACGCTACTTCTCATAAAGTGCAAAAATATGCCAAAAAAAAAAAGGAGATTTACATCATTATGCCAAATTGCCTAACAAACTAATCACTTTTAGGAAATAAGATAAGAACTTAAACCATGTAACAGGATTGGCGAGTTGTGTTAGCGATGACCCATGTGTTTGATGATGACCCATGTGTTTGATCTGTTTGCCGTAAAACAACGAGCTCCTGTTGTTTTCTTACATAAAGATAGAGAGAGGCTCAACCCCTCCGCATCATTTCTATCCACCTCCTGCATGCCTGAATGTCACAAAAAAATCAAGGCACCATTAACGAGTTTATTAATGGTTTAAACATTTGTTGAAAACATAAGAAATAGAGCCCTCTTTACCTTTATAGAAGATAGAATAGAATATAATGTATTTTTAGCATCCTCGAGGGAAAAACCTTGGCAGTAATACATATGCTGGTATGTTGTACGATCATATAACACAATTCAATACCGCACTGGAGGACACAGCTGAGTCTGTGTATCCATAACCTCCTAAAGGTATGATCTCGGCAAATCGGCGCAGGCCGTGCCAGCCCAAGAGAAAATGCAGCGGTTGGCCAGGTATAACCAATTGAACATATTGTGCTTGGATATGATGAGTGCTGGGCAGGTCTGAAGGGCATGGCACTCATCCTCGATGGCGTCTTGCTAGCAACACTGACATAGCCGTTCCTCACGGGGCTCCAGAGTCCATCGACCTATCTCAATGCAGAAACGATACGCCCCTGTGCGAATGGAAACTATCAGTCTGCGCTTCTTCATGGGCAACGGTGCACGCAAGTAGTGCTGTGGACCTCGCGCGAGCATGGGATTGACCTTCTGCCGATAGTGTGTCAGCTTGACATGTGTTAGATCATCTGCATCCCAAAGTTTGCTAAGGAAGCAAGCGTTAAGGTACTGCTCCAATCATCGTGGTCCTTTGTTCCTATCAGTACTTTATGGAAGATAGAGTGGTTTTCACCAACTTTTAATGGTTATTTGCCTAAAGTTTGTACACACAAGTATTTACCCAAATATATGACAGTGTTCTAGCAAAGGCTAAGCTTTCAACGAGGGGGGTTCACATAGTGTAATCCGTACAAAGCAGGTGAGTGACCCAAAAGGGTTTTTTTGAGGTCCAAACTTACATATACTCTTACAGATTGGGTTCTTCTGGGTAATTCTAGGGCAATATATGGCTGAAATGGGGGGTTTTTGGTAGATTTCTAAGGCGTATACAGGGGGGTTTTGGGGGACCCCTTGCACGCACATGACGTATCCCCTATATGATAGGTGCACCCCTCGGGGGTTTCAACTATTTCCTCTTCATGACCATCAAGGTCACCAAAATTCACATACCAAGGACAAAAAGTGGAATTAGTGCCAACATTCAATAACTCGATATAGAGTTCACAACCAACATGCAATGGGATGCTTGAGCTCGAGAGAGTAACTACGGGATACAAAACTTTTGTTCGCTATGTACAACAATTGCTTAAAGGCAAAGCTTTATTATTGCTCCTAAATTCTAGGTCCAATTTTTGGCAGGATTCATGCCATTTCAATGCGCTGCAATGAAACACCACATAATCTACTGTCAAAAGATGACAAACTTGGGGAATGCATGGTTGCCAAACTTGGCATACACATTTGCCATAAACTGTCGCAGTCGACTGTCCAGGAACATTTATGCGTACATGTGAATGATATACATAGCTCACTCGCTTGAGGCAATGCATAGATGTTTGTTTCTTAGGGAAGCTTTGGGATTCCAATAGCTTGATTTATTTATACAGATATTATGCTCTTTTTGTGTTGCATTGGTTTCATTTCAGTGTTCATAGTATGATTCGTTGGCCTTTGCAAAGAGCTGCTCTGGAACGTCATCTTATATGTTTCTAGAAAGTGGTAAACATGGGAAATTCCCACCTTCCGAACCTCGGCACACAATAGCAATGTATCGTCAACGCTTTAAAGCCTGTTGGAAGAAGAAAGAAGCCACCTAGTTTTCTAGATGGAATGTACAGGAACAAGAGTGCATAACAATGAGGACCACAATCGCCTCAAACAGTATTTGGACATATGTTTTTCAAATAAGCTTTGGGATAACAGTGCTTTGAAGTTAAGATTAATCCTATGCTTGCCAGCTGTCCACATCGGTACTTGTTAAATCATTTGCCCATGAAAAGTAGAGAGTGATTGCGTCCATTTGCACAGGGGAACACCACCTCATAATGGAGACAGGTAGATGGTCCCAAGAGGAGATAATGCTGTCAGTTGGGGCTCATTGAAGATGAAAGCCACACCCTTCGACACTGCCTAACATGTTGGTTACACCTAATCAGCTGCTACATGTAACGATGAACACACCTTCGGTGGGCGCACTAGCATCTTCCATCCAGAAGATAATGGACATGAGGGCTCAATTGTGTCCTCGATCATTATAATGACATGTACAAATTGTTCTAATGCATAGTCATCAATATGCCTATTATTGCTAAGGTTTTTCCCTCGAAAATCCTTCAGGATGGCGGTTTATCATCCTGGACAGTAATAGGCCAGTTGTTCTTTGTTGTTTGGGCCGCATAGACCATTTGGTCTCCATGGATGATAAAATTCGATTCAACTTGTTATTAGCGCAATAGCCTAACCCTAGATGACACCTTATCTGAAAGCCTAGGCTATTTACGTGTCCCAAAAATTGACATGGACTTATCCTAAGCCATTGGATATTAATCTATCAAAATGTAGTGCTGAGGAAATTAGCTGCAATATGCCTCGTTGAAGAGGTACTCTCCCGTAATCTCCTCGTCTTCAACTGTTTCCTGCATTCCAGTCCTGCGATGTCATCCCCTGCCCCGTCAGCCTCGCCTGCTTGTTCCTGTGCTCGAAAAATTGGCATCAGGCTCTCTTAAACCATTCCTGGTTCATCTACAAGACGCTCAGGACCAGATTTTCTGGGATGATGATGCTTTTATTAGGCTGCAAGTACTATTTGTTGCTAGAAATGGCACTATTTTTTTTTTGTTGTTTACCAAAGGCACTATGGAAAAAGGTGAGTATACATTCTGTTGGGTTTTTAGTTGGGCAGCCTAGCCTAAATTAACAAACTCTTAACCACTAGCCCTTGCAGATTAACTTCATCCGGCTGTTGTCCACCGTCAGATTTGAGCATGGTTATATCGCATAACATCTGGAACATTTGTTTTTCAAGAATATTCGAGTGATTATCGGTGATAACCCCCGAGATTATCAGTGATAATCACCTGAATATGCCGTAACCGCTCAAATATTTCGTTCTAAAAGCTATGTTCGTGTCTTCTCCCCTGTTTTAGCACCCAATCGTCATCATCAACACCTTTGTTTTCAGCATGCAACAGAGATTAGAACCTTTTCAAGCTCAAATCGGGCATGCAACAGAGCTTTGGAAGGAATTTTCTAAGATCCAAGCCGTTCTGGGTTTGTTTTTCCGCCGGATTTGAGGGCTGTTCTTCAGCAGGGGCTTCCTGCGGGAAACGGATTTCTCCAACTGCGATGCTTAATCTTCCCATTGCCGGGCTGTGTCGGGCTGCATCTGCTCTCAACAGTGTGCTCTCTATTCCGGCTTTGCCTGGCTGATTTTTTCCAATCTTGAAGCTTTTACGGCTGAGAAGAAACAAAGTGTTGGATCAATCTGGCAAGAAACAGAGCTCTGTTAATTTGCTCAGGCCAGTGGTTAAGGGAGGCCAACCCTCCCCTTTCGGGGATCATGGCAAAATAACCCTCTCGGCCTGTCGTCCTTGAGGGTTATTTGCCATAATCCCCTCAAGGGGAGGGTTATCCTCCTCTTCTAATCTCCATCTTCTTTTTAACCATGCTTTCCTTCATGTTTCTGTGATTAGGTTTGTAAGGTTTGTAACGACCCCAGAGATCCTGGAACATGTAAGTGCTATTGAGACAGAACAACAACAACTTGAAGATGCCATCAACATTTTGGCTGCAGAATCATAATGGGTATGAATGTGTGCCCTGTGGATGCCTTTTAGGCTTTACTTATCACTTTCTTAGAACTTCATTTTAACCTAATTCAGGGGGATGACCAAGCCTCAAGATCTACCTCCGGCACTCCAGGATTAGGTAATGATGCACCTTAAAATAATTTCTGTAAAATTCGAGCTGATCTTTTGCCATTTGCAGGTAGCAAGGGTGTTCAGGGGTTGGACTTCGACAAGGGTGGAAAGTCTTTAAAAGTAGGTAGTCGATACCTGAACAACGAGGTTCTTTAGATTAGGAGGTTTGTATTCGATATCTCGTTCTCTGTTAGACCATTGTTTTGACTGCCAAAGATTGATCACAAGATTGGGAGCCTGTTGTAATCAAGAAGAAGCCTCTTACTTCCAGAGCTAAGCGGGATAAGAAGGCCATTATCGAGGTCCACAAAGTTGCATCCTGGTACCTCCTTTAAACCATAATATAGACATTCTATAGTTGTTGGAATATGGGCATTATATGGCTATGATGATGATTTGGTCTTTGAAGACCTCTTTATAAACATGTTCATTATCTTCTAAGCCTTATTTTGAGTGCCAGCATAATTTTGAAGCTTGAAGAGTGTTAGTTAGCATTGTGTCTTGATTGTGTCTTGCTTATGAGAGAGCATTTTGGGATGCAAAAAATGTCAGACAATTATGATTCATGGGCATACTTCACAAGAGTTGCATGCATTAGTTCTTAGTTTGTTTCTGTCCTCTATGGTGCAGATGGACTGGCTGATAAATCTAACTTAGTACCTGTTTCTCAAGCTGTTGAAAATAGAGGCATGTAAGTGCTTGTGATGATGACATTTATGCCACTGGTTTTTTGCACGTCTTGATCCGCTACATTTTGTGAAATTGGCTTCTTGGGGCCTTGTTCATTTGTTTAGTTATTTTATTGCGAGAGAATGGGAGAATGAATCGATAGTCTCTATTTGCCTGGTTATGTTTAAATAGTTAGATAATTACTTTAGTCAATTTGTACGTTGAAAGTTGATTTTACAATCAATTTTTGTACCAGTATGTTTCCAAGAAAGAAGCAGTTGGCCACTACATGAAGGTCTAGTTGGCCACTACATGAAGGCCTGGGAACTGCTTTGACATCTAGAGGTTGCACCTTGGACTACCTCGGTGGTCGGATCCATTGATCCTATGGCCCAGATCATATGTTGGAGCCTCTGGGCGCCTCTCGTTTCGATTATGATCAATTATGATTGGGGCCACCTATGATTTTGAAATATAAAATACGGGTTCACCTAAGGTTTTGAAATCTAAAATACGGGAACTCGAACCTCAACCAAAATAATTCAATGTCCTAATACCAAGACAACCAACAGATTAATGTGATTATTGTTTTTTGAAATCTATATTTTTTTTAGAACAACTCACTTAATTGTTTTAGGAATATGGTCTTTAGTTTCGAGCACGGTCATTTATACATGCATATTAAATCTCCATGGAATACGTATTCACATTGGGGAGGGGGGGGAGGGGGGATTTGGGCAAAGAGAGCTGTTGGATGGGCATATTCACCAGTTATGCTTTGATTTGCACCGTGATAGCGATCCTCGTTTGTGGGGTATGCTCGTACAAGATTTTTTATACTATATAACGGGACTTGCAAAATACTATAAGGTTTGGGGCAATGTACTTAATGGTGTTGATTTCATACATGTATTATACTATTTTAGGGGGTATAAAAGGGGCTCTCACTGCCCTACGTCACCCCTTGTGTGAATACGCACCCAAACCAAAGGGGATTTTAAGGGGAATCTATTCAAAAGTATTGGATGTAGTGGTTTGTGTTAACTAAATTTTTTTTTGGCCTCGGTGTAGAGAAAGATAAACAAAGTACACAACATATGTAATGCTATTATAGACATATTCAAAAAATTGTAAGCATATGTTTATTCTGGAATTTAAATTACCAAATAAAACAAAAGACAATATATAAAGTTTGTGCTTCAATAAGGCTATCTTCATTGATGCGCCAGTCGAACAGTGCAACCATAATGACATCACGCCAATAGGGTTACTACTATGTGCAGGTGGTGTTGTGCTGATGGTGGTGGTGTAAGAAATTTCTTTAGTAAAATTTCTCAACATCAAATAAGACAACACATTATTGCATCATGATTATTGCCAATCAGCAATTCAATTATACATTTCCATCAAGTGATTTAAGAACCAATATATGAACCCTTGCAATTCAACACAACTTAATGTTTACAAGATAGAAATGAACTTAAACCTTTTATGATCATTTCTCTAGTCAATAGTTATATCATTGAAATTCAAATAACATGAAAACACTGTCCATTTGGCACTGGCCATATTATTGTAGCAATATACAAACCTTCTTCTCGAGCACAATTGATATCGAACTACCCAAAAGAATCTGTACATCTTGGTGATTTATTTACATCCGATCTGGCTCATTAGCCAGACCATTTGGGAGCAGATCCCGCTGCCTTTATCGGATTGGACCGAAAGGTTTTGAATCCAAAACCGGCTCCAAGATCTTCGTGCATTTTCAACCTGCTATATTTGTTTAGCAGATATTAACAATCTTCGACCATTGTGATTCATGGTCGTATTTAACCTGTTCATAAATAATAACATAATGACCTTATATTTCACCATTAGGTATTTTGCTCCTAACATCAACCATATGTCTTCCTTACATGTGTAATTATCCTCGACATGTTCAACCTTGTTCCCCCTTTGTGTGTTCATGCTGCTATGATCAACCTTGTTTCCCCTTGGTGTGTTAATCCTGCAACTTTGATGATATATATGCATGCGTATTTTGTAGATTCCATGATAACATCAACTGCCTCAAAACTGTCTAGCAGATTGTGATATTAATTATTCTTATTTCTAACATTCCCCCTTCAAATCACAATCTGTTGTATCTTTGCAACCTAATGACTTTGTCAATTTCTGATATCTTCTCCAATTTAATGACTTTGTCAAAATATCTGCAAGCTGGCTTTCAGTATGAACATAATTCAAATGGGTGTGACCTTTGCTTACCATATCCCTGATATAGTGCATCTCCATTTGATATGCTTTGTTCTCTCATGCAAAGCATGGTCCTTTGTCATAGTTATGCAACTTTGATAATCACAAAGAAGTTCTGTGCTTCCTTCTTGAATTATTCCCAACTCGTTTAAGGACCTTCTTGTCCAAATAATTTCCTTGGCAGCCAGTGTTGTTGCTGCATACCCTGATTCTGCAATTGACAATGCTATTGCAGATTGTTTTTTGCTTCTCCAACTGATAGGTGCGCCTCCCAACATTAGCAAATAACCTGATGTAGATTTTATTTCATCTAAATCACCACAACAGTCAGAATCACTGTAACATTTTAGTTTCAAATCTTTAGAGCAATATACTATCCCTATGGTTTTTGTTCCTTTGAAGTACCTCAGCACTTTCTTAGTTGTTGTCCAATGATTATACCCTGGGTTATGATTGTACATGCTCAGAACATTAACCACAAATGCAATATCAGGTCTAGTATTATTAGCTATGAAAAGCAAATTGCCAACTAATTGCCTGTAGGGAACTTTCATCACCTCCTGCATGTCTTCTTCTGTCTTAGGACACATTTCTTTAGACAATTTACAGCCTGGAAGAAAAGTAGCTTTCACAGGATTGCAGTCTTGCAAATTAAACCTTTCCAATAATGTATCAATGTATTTACTCTGGCATAGAGAAATATACTTCCCCTTTTTCCGTCTCTCTTCACTTCTATTCCTAGAAAACGTGTCAATTTCCCCAGATCAGACACTTTGTATCTCCTTTTCAACATTTCCTTGCATTCTTTCATTAGTTCTGAGTCATTTGCTGCTATCACACAATCATCAACATATATAGCCATTATGCAAAACTTTCCTTCTTTTTTAAGTAAATAAACATTGCCATCATTTGCTAATTTTACAAAACCTTGTTCCCTTAGAAAATTGTCAATGCACATGTACCATTGCCTTGGCGATTGTTTTAGTCCATAGATAGCCTTTTTTAATCTCCAAACCTATTCTTTATCCTTCTCAAAGCCTTGAGCTTGTTTCATATACACCTCCTCTTCTAGATCTGCATTAAGAAATGCAGTGCATACATCCATGTGGTGCAGGTCCAGATTT
Source organism: Isoetes engelmannii (assembly GCA_011763485.2). Lineage (NCBI taxonomy): Eukaryota > Viridiplantae > Streptophyta > Lycopodiopsida > Isoetales > Isoetaceae > Isoetes > Isoetes engelmannii. The sequence goes on from JAANSK020006467.1 coordinate 13,574, forward strand.
AAGGCATTTGCAACTGAAATAATCATTCTGAGACTATTTAACTTTACCACGGGTGAATAAGTTTCATCAAAGTCAACACCCTTCTTTTGTGAGTAACCTTGGGCTACCAGTCTTGCCTTATATTTAGGTGCACCATCTACATTTTGCTTCAATTTAAACACCCATTTATTCCCTATAGCTTGCTTCCCCTTTGGTAAATTCACTAGTTCATAAGTTGAAGTTCTATCAAAAGATTTCATTTCTTCTACCATAGCTTCTTTCCATTTCTTTGCATCTGAACTATTTACACCCTCCTCAAAAGTTTCTGGAACTCCTGCTTCCATAACCATGAGTGGTTCCTCATATATTTCCCCTTGTTTTTCAAGTCTGCTACTTTTTCCACTTTCTCTTCTGCCATATACTTCAATGTCTACATTAATATTTTCTCTCAATCTTTCACTTTCAATTTTTCTTTTTCTTGCAATGTTTTGTCCTTCACTTACTATAGATTTATGTCTATCTTCTATTTCATCTTTAATACCATCATTGCTCAATTTTGCATTCTGGCTTAGAGTGTCAGAACTTGTTTCAACGTCATCATCATTGTCAGACTCTATAATTTTGTCTACATCAGTGGTATCACTAGCTTCTCTTCCATTTTCAACATTTGGCTCATCTATCTTAGATCCCACTATAGTAGGTCTGTACAAAGTATTCTCAAAGAATGTTACATCCCTGCTTATCATTATATTTCTTTTTCCAGGGTTATACATTATATATCCTTTTGAATTCTCATCAAAACCTAAGAAATAAGTCACTACTGACCTGTCATCCAGCTTTCTTTGCTCCTCAAGTACGTGCGTGTATCCAAGACATCCAAAGACCTTAAATCTATCAAAATTAGGCATTTTTCCAGTCCATACAAGATCTGGACATTTCCCATTTAAACTTTTAGTAGGTAAAGCATTTTGAATCATTACTACAGATTTTACAACCTCTTCCTAAAGGAAGTTTGGCAAACCTGCATGTTTCAATATAGACCTACTAGCATTCATAATAGTCTTGTCAACCATACCATTTTGTTGTGGTGTGTAACTGCAAGTGTGTTGCCTCTTAATTCCTCTTTCTAAACAATATTTCTTGAAATTATATGAAAGGTACTCACCCCCACGATCTGAATGTATGCACTTGATCCTTTTTCCTATCTCCAATTCCACCTCAGCTACAAAAGCCTTAAAGGCATCATATGCTTGATCCTTGGATCTTAGGCAATACAATTTAGTTCTTCTGGAAAAGTCATCAACAAATGTTATGAAAAAACATTTTCTTGTTAACCCTGTTATGTTCATTGGACCACATAGGTCAGTGTGAACAAGACCTAGTACTTCATTAGCTCTGCCTTTTTCTTTTGAGAATGGCAACCTTGAATGTTTACCTAGTAGGCAACCTCTGCACATGTGATCTTCAAGTCTGCTGTCTGTAGATTCTATCCATCCATTTTTAATCATTTTTTCAATATCCTTCACATTAACATGTCCAAGTGTTTCATGCCATGTTGCAATGTTTGGTATTGTCACTATGTTTGCACTTCCTACACATTTAGTTTTAATACCAAACAAATTCATGTCTACAAGCTGAGATATAGAAATCAGATTTCTAACTAGACTTGATACACAAAGTACATTTTGAAAATTCACAACTTCTTCATTTATGTCAAACAGTTCCAAGATCCCAACATCCTCGACCCTTTGCAAATTTCCATTTCCTACTTGAATATGTCCTCTATGCCTTCCTTTTTTCTCCTTTAAGATTTTTGAGCTGCATGTGATTGACCTTTCTGATCCACTATCTAGAATGAGAAGATCATCACTAAGTCCAGAATCACAAAATAAAACTTTATCAATTCTTACCTCTTCCACTTCTTCAGCTGCTCCTTCTTCTAGAAGGATTTCTTCAGCAACATTAACCTCTGAATTTGCTGGTCTGGTTCTTCCCCTCCCCCTACCTTTGTTATTGTAATTTTCTCGGTTTCCCCTTCCAGTATTTTTGGGACTAGAGCAGTTAGAGGCATAATGCCCCTTCCTCCACAATTGTAACAATTTATCTCTCTTGTTACATTAGGACAATTCACTTTAAGGTGACTATATTGATTACAATCATAACATGGACCAACCTTACCTCTAGCTCGGTCTTCCACCTTTCCTTTTCCTTTGGCTAGAAGAGCTTGAGCTGCATCATCTTCTTCCATAACTCGACTTTGTTCTAACTCAGTCTTCAACATTCTTTTTGCAACCATCCTTGTCTTGGCAATAGTTCTAATAAATATTGGAATGCTTCCAAGGCTTGCAACTGATCCGGAGATGGCAAGAACCTGCTGCTGTTGAGTGCAAATAACCTCTGCACCCTCCAAGTCTGCTACAAACAAAGTTCTGAAAAAACTCATTAACATTGTCTTTGTCCTGAAATTTGAGCCTTCTTAATTCATTCTCTAATACATCTATTTGTGACGAAGTCTTCTCTTCATATGTGAGAAGCATGTAATTTTACATCTGCCTAGGAGTCATGCCTCTTAATTTCAGAACAATGCTTGAACTTACCTTGCTCATAATAATTCCTTGAGCCTCTCTCACCTTAGCCATGATTTCTCCTTGTCTTCTAGAGGTTGCACTAACCTCTCTGATCTGCACCCCACCAGCTCCTTCATTTGTTGAAGAGCTTCCTTCACCAGCAACAACACCACCTCTGCTACTGCCTTCACCAACAAACAGTACCACCTTTGCTACCAAATCTTCTCTCAAGAACATTATCATCATTTCCTTCAATAATGTCCCACAAATCTTCAACTCCTAGAACATGCTTCACTTTCTCCTTCCAATCTTGGAAACCTGAGTCTCCCTTAAACACGTCTATTGCATTAAGCAATCCTACTCCAAATCTACTGGCCATGATTTAAACTTAACCGGCTTTGATATCAATGTAAGAAATTTTTTTAGTAGAATTTCTCAACACCATTCCTGCATCATGATTACTGCCAATCAACAATTCAATGGCATATTTCCATCAAGTGATTTAAGAACCAATATATGAATCCTTGTGGCCTCCCTTGTTCCCCGACTCAGGTATAAGTTATTCCAGAGTTGTCTGGATCAGCAGAGCGAAAGTTCTTGGCGAGGTATTTTGGGTATTGTGGATGGGAATGGTGGGTTTGTACATATTTAGTGATGCAGTTCTTTGATGGAGTGAGCTTGTTATCGGGTGTTGAGGTATCTCTGTCCCGTTGGGGCAGCTCTTCTTTCCTCGTCACTCATTTTGTAACATTATTATCTTTTAATACATTTGTGACTCAGTTCTTCTTCAAAAAAAAAACACACACACACACACAACTTAATGTTTACATGATAGAAATGCTTAAACCTTTTATGATCGTTTCTCTAGTCAATAGTTATATCATTGAAATTCAAATAACATGAAAACACTGTTCCTTTGGCACTGGCCTTATTACTGTAGCAATATACAAACCTTCTTCTCGAGCACAACTGTATATCGAACTACCCAAAAGAATCTGTACATCTTGGTGATTTATTTACATCCGATCCGGCTCATTAGCCAGACCTTTTTGGAGTAGATCCCTCTGCCTTTATCGGATTGGACCGAAAGGCTTTGAATCCAAAACCGGCTCCAAGATCTTCGTGCATTTTCAACCTGCTATATTTCTTTAGCAGATATTAACAATCTTCGGCCATTGTGATTCATGGTCGTATTTAACCTGTTCATACATAATAACCTAATATTTCACCATTAGGTATCTTGCTCCTAACATCAACCATATGTCTTCCTCACATGTGTAATTATCCTTGACATGATCAACCTTGTTCCCCCGTTGTGTGTTCATGCTGCTATGATCAACCTTGTTCCCCCTTGGTGTGTTCATCCTGCAACTTTGATGATATATACACATGTTTATAGCTTCCATGATAACATCAACTGCCTTAAAACTGTCTAGCAAGTTGTGATATGAATTATTCTTATTTCTAACAGGTGGTTTATGCTGATGAGCTTGCACCCCATTTGCTTCACGCCATTCTCCTCATGCTTAACTGCACATAACAAAAAACAAACAATTGAATGCACAATGCATGACTATAGGGACATGATAATAAAGTTGAAAATGATAATAAGTGGGGCACGATAATAATAATTTATATTTTAAACTGCTAAAAGTGGTGTGAATAATAATGATGGAACGCGGGAGATGTTATCAACCATTGTTAGAGAGACAGAAAAGGCTTTGAGTGATGCAAGATAGGGAGGCGCACGCGGATGCATGTATGAGGATCATGATATGCTTCAGGAGGTAGAGAGAAGACAGGGCAACCCCTACGAAATTCGACTATGGGGAACATGCATTCTGAACAGATTTCTTAATTTTTGCAGCAAATAATACTAATTGAGCAATGTGGGGAGGCTGGGAAGTTTTGATAAAAGGGTCTTGACCCAAATATGACATAACAAGAATCATATTGGATGTTTAGCAGCTCCTTCTGCTCCTTCATTTGTTGAAGAGCTTCCTTCACCAGCAGCATCACCACCTCTGCTACTGCCTTCACCAACAAACAGTACCACCTCTGCTACCAAATCTTCTCTCAAGAACTTATCATCATTTCCTTCAATAATGTCCCACAAATCTTCAACTCCTAGAACATGCTTCACTTTCTCCTTCCAATCTTGGAAACCTGAGTCTCCCTTAAACACGTCTATTGCATTAAGCAATCCTACTCCAAATCTGCTGGCCATGATTTAAACTTAACCGGCTTTGATACCAATGTAAGAAATTTCTTTAGCAGAATTTCTCAACACCAAATAAGACAACACATTCCTGCATCATGATTACTGCCAATCAACTATTCAATGACATATTTCCATCAAGTGATTTAAGAACCAATATATGAACCCTTGTGGCCTCCCTTGTTCCCCGACTTAGGTATAAGTTATTCTAGAGTTGTCTGGTGTTTTCTGGATCAGCAGAGCAAAAGTTCTTGGCGAGGTATTTTGGGTATTGTGGATGGGAATGGTGGGTTTGTACATATTTAGTGATGCAGTTCTTTGATGGAGTGAGCTTGTT
>JAANSK020006578.1:0-18671 GCA_011763485.2 Isoetes engelmannii
GGTAAGAATATACTAGAACCTATTTAATCCGTGAATACTCGTATTCTTAGTATTATAAATTCAAAATTAAATTATTTATATCCAATTTTAGCATATTATTCAAAATTAAATTACTTGTATCCAATTGCAACAATAAATTCTGTTTTTTTTTTTGGCCTGCACGACGTCGTGTGCGACGTTGTCTGGCCATGTAGCATGTACACGTGGCCCGACGCGTGTCACCTACATGTGGCCAGACACGTTGCGTGCAACATCAACTAGCTAGGATGCCATGTGTACATGTCATGCTGTCCCGCCACGTATTCGAACACGTGGCATGCACACGTGGCCAGTACATGTCGCCTGCGATGTTAGCTGGACATGTGGCATGCACACATGGATTGAATATGTGGCGTGTCTATGTGGCATGTACACGTGGCGTCCTGGCCAGATGTCATTGTCTACGTCACATGCGACGTCTGCGAGACGTCTACGGGACGTCTGTGGCGACGTCTGTGACACGTCGCGTGCGACGTCTCTAGTGACGTGTCTCTAGGGACGTCTGGCCGACGTCTGCGCCCCGACGACGTTTTAGACGTCGCTAAGTGGTCTTTTTCTTGTTGTGCTTGATCCAGTTTCTACACATTGAAGATCCTGAATTCTTTATTTTTAGAGCTGTTCAGCCCATGGCATATGTCATGCATGATGTTTTCCTTGCACATTCGCAGGATAAATTTGATGCAGCAGATCCAGTCACTCTTCGACAGTGATGCACAGGAACCAGTTCTAGATCTGCTCCTCATCAAAGCCAACAAATGCTTTATTGATCATTTATGGTCAGCAACTCTCCAAAAGGAGTATGGTCAGCAACTCTCCAAAAGGATTTATGGTCAGCAACTCTCCAAAAGGTTTCCTAAAGCAGGGGGTAAAACATATTAGGGTGATCCACTTTTGGAACCTACCTGAAATAGCCATTGGTTACTCACACATGGTGATATTACTTCATGCCCATGATAATGGCTGATATGAGTGCTTCAAGACATCGTCCTTCTGTTACTCTCAATCATGAGGCAAAAATATTGACTATTAGCTTTGATGTAGGTACTTTTAATACCAATTCGGTACTTTCAGAAAAGTACTCAAAAACTACCTAAAAGGTACTTTTTTGGGTGACCCTAACATGCTTTACCCCGCAGTTCAACAAGTATCTGAATGAACCAAATGTTGTTGGCTTTGCCCAACTGTATCTTCAGCATGCAGCACGCTCAATATTCCGAGCTCATATCTAATTAATTAGGTTCCTCCAGTGGATTGGGAACCCTCCCTATTGCAGACTCTTATGCCTGCCATTCCATTCCGCTATCTTTGCAAACAGCTTCATAGCTCCGTGTTGGATGAATTTCAACATAAGTCCAAAGCTGCCTAGGCTAATCCCACGCATGGCACGCCCAGTCAATACGAAGAGCTTGGCGCTCTACCCCTCCGCATGGTCATTTCCACAGATTGGCGTCCATCTTTTTGGACAAAAACTATGACTGAGCACGCTGATTAGACACCTACTGAGATCAGCACAGACATTCGTTGGGATCCACGGTTTGTCCGCCGTTTTGCATGGAAAATCGGAGACACGTTGGAAGATAACAGCAATTGGATTTTTATTGCCAATGAGCAGTCTTGGAAGACACCTGCTAATGCCATTTGGGGCCTTAAACAGTTCATTGATTGGGCACGAAACTCCCAGATCCTTCTGTGCATCGTCAGGCCGGGTTCTGCTGTGTTCTCCGTGAACTCCTTCACAATGTTATCGTTCCTACACATAACATCTTCCACTACAATCCCAACTCAAGCATGGCCACTTTTGGGTTGGAAGTTTGTCTTCTCCACGAGTGCCACTTCAATAGACGATCTCTTCTGGCTTTCTCCTCAATGCTACTCCATCTCTCGCCTTGCATGCTACAGAGGCCATTGCAATCAAAGGCACCATGTCTTGTGCCTACTTTTCTGGTGCTCACCCCCACAGCAGAATGGAGGATCAGAAAGATTTGGAGGATTTTTCTCCGGTCGAGTACCTCCCTGCTTTTCTTCAGGACAAGTGTGTGTCGGGGGAAGGGGGGGGGGGGATTCGTCCTGTGTCCCCACGCACAGGACTATTCCTAAGATACAAATGAAACACTAGGGACAAACATGCAGAAGGCACGTCAGCAGCCACGCCACCCAAGTCAGGAAGCTCGCCCAAGGGCACGAAGAAGAAGATATGAGATAGAGCGATTAGCATCACGTTACCGTGGAGAGATTCGTGGCCTTTATGGCTCTATCCCCAATAGTTATGGAGATTATTCTGTCTGTCAGCACATATCATGGAGCCAGTAGCCGACCTCCGTTGTGGATCGAAAGCCGTTGTACTATAATTGTACTATATATAGCAGATGTTTTAGGCTACAAGGCTAGACAAGATTTTGCTGCTCTCTTGTTTTCGGTCTCATCCTTGGGTCTTGTTTTCGGTCTCATCCTTGGGCGAGATCCTTCATTCCATCACATTTTGTTGCATCAAGAGATTCAGAGTTTGCCCATTGTTTCTCTTCATTCTGTCCTGTTTTGTTCAGTTCTTCATCTTCGCTCTCTTCTGTAAAATCTTGCGTGACACTTAGCTACAGGGTCTTCCTGTTTGGCTCCAGGGTCCTCACAGAGGGCTATGTTGTAGGAGATCTCGGACGTAGACCACAAACAATATTTTATACGCTGTAAGTACTCTGAGTTCATATTTGATATGAAACATAACTTGAAAATTAGTATTTGAAAAACAGGCAGTACATCTTAAATTACAAATATGCTGATGCAAGTTCATTTAAGGAGAAATTAGCAATGATAGATATGTATGATGATACCAAGTGATAAGCAAAGCAAGTTAGAAACTTATAGAATGCTCATCAAACAATAGCATTTCATGAATAAATACAACCTTGAGTTCGTCAAAGTCAAATGAATCAACTCGAATAAGGTCCAAGTTAGATGCATAACGTGTCTATAGAAATTTCAAAACCTTAACGGTTGGAGGAAGGGAATATAACTGGTATTGTGGCAGCATAAATTAGTAGCTGAACTAATGGAGATATGTAATGTGAATTATGATGTTTTGACATTGCTGATTTGACAAAGCTGCTGCTGATTTGACATTGTTGACTATATGGTTGTATATGGTTGGTTCATCTTAATTATGAACAATTGGGCTACGAGTGACATCCATCCAGGGACTGGATATGGGGCACATGTTCTGTGTGTTCAGGATTTGTCGTTTAGTTGAGATGCTTAGTGATATCATAGAGGACATTGTGATTGAGCAAGGAGGACATTTCTTTGTATATAAGCTGTTTCACATGTCCAAAACAGGTTGTAGCAGCTGCAAAGGATCATATGACCTGCATGAAAAGTTATCAATGATAGTAGCAGTGCCAGTTCTTTGGAGTGTGCCCCCTACAATGGAAACCCTAAGCCATGCCATCAAATCTGGTGGAGGTATTGTAGAGAAAGTTTATTATCGATGGGAATTCTTCTAACAATCATGGTGGAAGTATGATCTGTACATATTATGACGGCGACCAGTGTACAGATTTCTTGTATCATTAGTGTACATATTATTTAGTTTGTATTATCTAAGACATTTCACGAGTAATGGCACTGAGTGATTTCACACGTGATTGGTGACTGGTAGGACTGAGCTAGATTTACAATGGAAAATATTAAGAAGACAGATTTTTCCTACTCTTCTACTATGCTTGGAGACTAGTAGCATTGAGCTAGATTTACAATAGTTTGACTCGATTTTCAGGAAAATATTGAAGAAAGAATTGTCCTACATCTTCCATTATGGTCCGTCCTTGAGCCTCTTTTTCATTCCAAAAGCGACACTCCAAAAGGAGGCCAATACTCTTTGCAGCACGAAAAAAAAAAGGAATTTTTAAGTTATAAAAGGGTACTATTGTCTGCACTACAAAATAATATTAGGTCGCCAAAACATGGCGCTCTCAGAAATGGATGCAGCAGTATGGAACTATTAGAGAACGCTTGGAGAATAATTAGGGAGCAATTAGGGAACAAGTAGGATTGTGTCTAGGGGAACAACTAGGGAACACTCGGGGAACTATTAGAGAACAATTAGGGAGCACTTGGGGAATAACTAGGGAAAAACAAGGGAGCAACTAGGGAATAATTGGGGAGCAATTAGGGAACAAGTAGGATTGTGTCTGGGATAGGGAAGGGATCGATTAGGGAACAAGTAGGGATAGGAGGGGGGAAGGGGTTGGGAAGTGAGACATTTTCCCTAATCACATTTCCCCACCTTGGGTTAGGGAAATCCCTGAAGCTTGCCTAGAGTTTTCCTAATGTTTCCCCAACAATTCCCGAGAAAATCCCAAGGTCAAGATGGGCGGAACCACACTTGCAGCAGATCTCCTCTCTTCCTGCACCAGGATGGAACATGGCGTCTGCCCTGAATGTATGCTTGCCACGTGCACGACCAAGTTTTCTCTGGGTTTCAATGGTTTCGAGATCAATGGTGGTCTTTTTTTTTCTATTTTTTTGAAACAGCGATTAGGATGGGTTAGCGATTTTTTAGGATGGCACCTATAGCCTGTTTCATAGGACATAATGTGTATAGATGAGGAACGTCCATAAACAAGCTTCACCCATCAAACTGGAGCATATTCTGAAGATTCGGTATGGAGTGCGAAAGTCCGGCTTGCCAGGTGAGATGACGGATTTGTTACGTATTTTGGAATTATAATTATCGGACATAGAATGGCCATTGTCTCATTATCATTTTTAAGTCAAACGGAAGATCATGAAGGCAGAAAAGGTAGTTTTGTTGGGTGCCTTGAAAGCATGTGGTGCTGTAGGAGCCCTAAAGCAAGTCATGGCAGTACACAAAAACATAATCAACAATGGATTAGAATGGAATAATGTCATTGGAAGTGGACTTGTTCATGCTTATGCCAAGTGCGGTAGTTTAGAGGAGGCACGAAAGGTATTTGACAAAGCTCAATACTGTGACAGAGTTTTATGGAGCACATTGGTTACAGGATATTTTCATCATAAGGATGCTGTTTCTGCTCTGGATCTTTTTATGAAAATGCAACAAAATGGCATAAATCCAGATAATTTCATCTTTTCTAGTATCATGAAATCCTGTAGTAGTATGAGAGCTATTGAGCAGGGCCGATTGATACATGATCAGGTCATGAACAATGCCATGGATCAAAATGCCGTTATTGGCACCACTGTTGTGGACATGTATATGAAATGTGGTAGCCTACAGGAGGCACATGAAGCATTTAACAGATTGCCAGTTCGGGATGCAACGTCCTGGAGCGCAATAATTGCAGGATATGCTGAGTATGGCGATGGTAGTTATGCCTTAAAACTCTTCCAGGAAATGCAACAGAATGGCATTAAATCTGATAAAGTCGTTTTTCTAAGCATCTTGAAAGCTTGTAATAGTTCACAAGATATAGAACATGCTAGGCTCATACATGACCAGATTTTGGAAAATAAACTTGAAGGGGACGTTGTTATTGCTAGCACCCTTGTTGACGTGTATGCTAAATGTGAAAGTTTAGAAGAGGCACTAAAAGTGTTTGACAATTTGAAGAGTAGGAATGTGGTCTCATGGAATGCATTGATTGCGGGGTATGCCCAGCATGGGCATGGTCTTGCTGTTATGGATCTTTTTATTGAAATGCAGGAGGAGGGCTTAAAGCCAGGAAAAGTCACATATTTGAACATTCTGAAAGCATATAGCAGTATAAAAGCAGTAGAACATGGCAGGCTGCTACATGAACACATCACCCAAATTGGGTTTGTACATGATATTGGTATTATAACCTCTATCATGGATATGTATGCAAAATGTGGAAGTTTGTATGAGGCGCGAGATCTATTTGATAAGACGTCAAATCGGAATAGTGTATCCTGGGGTGTCATGATTACCGGATATGTCCAGCATGGTCTTGGTGCTTCTGCCTTAGAACTGTTTTATCAAATGCAGGAAGAGGGTGTAAAACCTGAAAAAGCCACATTTTTTGGCATTCTAAAAGCATGTAGTAGTATGTCAACTATAAAAGAAGGTACAGCCATACACGGTCTTGTTTTAGAAAGTGGACTTGAAAAGGATACTTTCCTTGGAAATGCGTTGACTGATATGTATATTAGGTGCGGAAGTCTTGAAGAAGCGCAGAGAGTCTTTGACAGATTACCAAATAAGGATGTTGTGACATGGGGTTTGATGATTTCAGGATATGTATCACAGGGGCATTATCTATGTGCAATGAAACTCTATGATGATATGTTAGGACATGATATAAGGCCAGATGCAGTAACATTTTTCAGCCTTTTGAAAGCATGCAGTATCATTGGGGACGTAGATCAGGGAAGACTGATCCATGGCCAAATTATCAAATATGGATTTGGAGGTGATATTGCTGTTGCTACTGCCCTTATTGACATGTATGTCAAATGCGAGGCATTGGAGGATGCACACAGTATATTTGACAGCTTATCTAGTCATAATGTTGTGTCATGGAGTGCATTGATCGGAGGATATGCAATGAACGGACATGCTGCTCAGGCTTTACAATTGTTCAAGGAAATGCAGAAGGAGGGTGTACAACCAAATGAAGTAACGTTTTTGAGTGCCTTAAAAGCATGTGGAACCATAGGGGCTATGGAACAGGGCAGGATGATACATGAGCAGATTGGTAAAAGTGGGCTTGAATGGAATACAGCTCTTGGGAACACACTGATTGACATGTATGGCAAATGCGGCAGACTAGATGCGGCACGAGAAGTGTTTGACAAGTTACAAGATGAAGATATAGTCTCATGGGATGCAATGATTGCTGCGTATGCCCGATATGGCGACATTGGACTTGCAAGAAGTTGCCTTGAGGACATGCAACAGAAAGGCATTAGGCCAGACGATGCATCATTTACCAACATACTAGCTACTTGCAGTCATGCTGGCTCAGTGGATGAGGGTTGCCAATATTTCAAATACATGACTGATGTTCTCAAGATTACTCCAAATATTAACCACTATAATTGCCTGATTGATCTTTTTGGTCGAGCAGGATGGTTGAGTGAGGCTGAAGCTTTACTGCATGGAATTGGAGCCAGTGCCATTGGCTGGACATCCTTGCTCACTGCTTGCAGAACATATGGCAATGTCGAGATAGGAAGAGTGTGCTTTGATCATTTGATTCAATTGCATCCTGAGGATGGTGCTGCATATGTGCTGATGTCAGATATTTACTCTAATGCTCATATGTGGGAGGAAGCAAGCAGATTCGAAGAGACGAGGAAGTCCGTCGGGGCATGGAAGAAACCTGGAAAGGCATGGATTGAGGTCAAGCAAGAGATACACGAGTTTATTGTAGGGGACAAAACCCATCCTCAGATTGATGACATTAATACAATGTTGAGGAAATTAACTAAAAGAATGAAGAGTGAAGGATATGTGCCTCAATTCAGGTCTGTTTCAATGAGCATGTCTACAACTGAAAAAGAGGATGTTTTATGTGGACACTGTGAGAAAATGGCAATAGCTTTTGGGCTTCTTAGTATACCTCAAGGCATGACTATTAGAGCTACAAAGAACCTTCGAATCTGTATTGACTGCCATAATGCGACAAAAATAATATCCAAAATTGAAAGGCGAGAGATTATAATAAGAGATGCCTATCGCTTTCACCATTTCAAGGATGGTTTGTGTTCTTGTCAGGATTATAATTAACAGCCATAGCAGTTCTAGATATCATTGCAGTCTTTTATGCCTAAAATGCACATAAGGAAAATCAAGATTTGAATCAAAGCAACAGTAATAAGGTTCTTATAAAAGGATACGATGTTTAAAACTGAGGAGGAAGTTCCAACGTTTGAAAGAAACAGATAACGGGCATGGGAAATGGTTTCAGGCTTCATGCACAGGTCATTCCTCACACTATTAAAACATTTAACTGGTATAAACATAAGAGCCTCCAATTTTTAGAGTACCCAAGAACCTTTCGAGCCAACGATAATCTTGCAAGCTCCTACATGGCATTTCAAGTTGATCAAACGAACAGTGACATCAACTTGTCATGTCTTACTTGTCATGTCATTAAGACTCCACCAACTTGTCATGTCTTACTTGTCATGTCATTAAGACTCCACGGCAAAGTTATAAAAGAAGTAATTTTCAGGAGCAAGAGAATTTTGCTCAAAATTTTCTCGCGATCGTGAGTGGTCAGAAAATTTCGAGCGAAGTTCTCTTGCTCCTGGAAATTCTTCAACGAAATTCTAGGGAGCTTGAAATTTAGCATTTCAGACAGTTTCTCAGCAGCATCCTAGAGAGCTTGAAATTTGGCATTAGAAATTTGGCATTTCAGACAGTTTCTCAGCAGCATCCTAGAGAGCTTGAAATTTGGCATTTCAGACAGTTCTTCAGCAGCATCCTCTGGCGTCGCCACCTTAGCATCGTCCAGCCAAAATTGACAAGAAATTCGGAATGTAAAAACCTGTATCGTCCAGCCAAAATTGACAAGAAATTCGGAATGTAAAAGCCTGTTGAATTGGGCCGAAATTTCAAGGTCCCCAGAATTTCATAATCTAATTTAACACCTTGTCCTAAAACAGCAGCCATTTCTCCAGCATGCTAGTCCTATCCTCTCCCAATATCTATATCTTTAAGTCATTAAATACTAACAACTTCCATGAAAAGTCCAGATGCTTGAGAATCGAGTGTGAATTAGCCTCTTATTTTTAATAAATATTAGTATTCCTGAAGTTTACCACAGGAGCCTCCTTCAGATCCTCCTATTAAGCTACCGTTCTATCCCCCTATTGACAAATGCCTGTCTATGACGTTTTTAGCATTATGGTGGTAAAAGTGCTTCTATGATTTCTTATTCAAGTCTCCAAAGTCCTTGTGAAAGAATATCTTTCTCAAACAGGAAATCTTTCTCAAACAACAGGAAGGGTTCCCCATTCGTACCATGCCCACAACCAAATGTACCACATTTGTTCAACCATAGGTTCCCCATTGATCGCTGCCGAAAAATTGAATAAAAACATTATTAACGCGTGTAAACTACAGATCAGCCATCGCTTGCTACCAAAAATTCGCTGCAATTATTTACGAATGCGAGAAACGAAAACATTCTCTGAATAGGAATTTTGTTATATGATCCATCACCAGAGGGAAAAGGAAAGAAAATAAAATGTCTGAGCCCGGGTTCGAACCGGGGACCTCTAGTGTGTGAGACTAGCGTGATGACCAACTACACCACCCAGACAATGATATAACTCTGAAGAAAGACAGACTTATTTATTCATAGGGCAAAAGCAAGTCCTTTCATAAAGAACTATACATAACCGTCGCACGGTAATCATATATACACTCAGCCGGATATGTCTATGGCTTTCACTTCAGGCTTCTTCTCGGGAATCTTGGGCACTGTCACCGTAAGAACTCCATGATCTACTTGGGCCTTCACTTCATCCAGTTTAGAATCAGCAGGAAGTCTGAACCTCCTTTCAAATCGCCCATAACTGCGCTCCATTCGATGGTATCGATCAGTCTGCTCCTGCTGTTCTCGTTTTTTCTCCCCACTAATCGTCAGAACGTTACCGTCCTCAACCTGAACCGTGATGTCTTCCTTTCTCATGCCTGCAAAAACCCATCAAACCACAAAGGAATAATCCATCAATTAAAACCCAAAAACACAAAAGGAATAATCCATCAATTAAAACCCAAAAACACAAGGAAAAATCCATCAATTAAAACCCAAAAACTGACCAGCCCAACAATTCAACAGAGAAAAAAAACCATCAATCAAAACCAAAAACAGACCAGCCCAACAATTGGACAACCCAGAGAACAAAATTCGCAGCAATTTTGGAGGAAATCGGACCTGGTAAATCGGCTTTGATAATATGAGATTCGTTTGTTTCGATCCAGTCCACTCGAGCATCTGCCACAGCTCCGGCCTCCATGCCCACCTGCATCTGACGGCTGGGACGATCCCACAGCGTAAGCGGACGGAAGGGATCCCATTCCAGCAGGGGCTCCAGCATGCTCGTTAGAGGTGCTATCGCCATCTTCAGCACTGCTTTGAGAAATTCATTCGTCTGCAGTGCCTAAATAGTTCATCGGCTAATCCCACGTACTCATCCATGCAGATAGTTCTCGTGGCAGCTGTTACTATGCATGATAGGTTAAATGTATCTTTTCGTACGTATCAATTTAGAAAAATTAATTTTGATATGAAGTGGAAGATGAAGGGCCACGATTAACAGCTCCATTGATGCTTGCTTTTACATGAAGAATAATAACGCCATAGAATTGCACTATATTATACATTTTCTTACATTTTCTTTTGGGTCACTCATTCTTTTTGGATCGTTGAATCCAGGTATATTTGTGCGAGAAGGTGTGAGAAATTCACACCTCACACCCACGTATAGCAAAGCACTCCTATGTGCATGTATAATACGCACAAAAATATAAACTACAATGTCAAATACGCGACCACCAACCTCTGGGAAAGGAAAAAAGAAAAGGACACGAGCAACAAGGTAACCCCAAACAGGGATGCAAACAGAACAGGGATGCAAATAGGGATGCCGCAAAAAAGCTTGAGAAAGAGACCAGGAAGGGCCTAAGAAAGAGCTTCGGCGGACAGGGTCTCCTGACAAAGAGCTGAACCTGAAAAGAAGAGAGGAAGGGTCTGTTTCATCGTGGGATTTGAACCCACTAATCCATATCGGAGATAGTCATACGGTGCCAGTGTTAAGTGCCAGGGTTCGTGCAGAGAGGCTTTTCGCAGATTCACTACTTTGTGTGATCTTTGATGCTCCAAGTATCTGCCTAATGGATGCTTTTTGCAATGTCATGCGGGATTTGGAACAAAGGGAGCAAAGATTTGTAGAACAAGCACATGGATGGAAATCAGGAAACACTTAAGAAATTTTGCACAAATCAATAACAATTGTGAACTCAAGAAATTTAAACAACTCAATTTAATCAATAAACAACGGACGCAAATCTTGAAGGTAATCAAATTCATAAACTCCAAAAGGAGAGAGTACAAGAAGATAATGAAAATATCATCAGAAGTATATAATATCAGGTAATCAGATAATCAGATAATCAGCAACTGAATAAAAAGATTAGAACTGCGGCAATTCAGGGCACACAACTTCCAGACGGACTGAGAATAGGAGGCAACTCAAGGCACTCAAATCCTCGACACTTGTTCAATCTGTGGGATGCCTTTTATAGCAATCCGAGGGCGTGGGCTGATGATGGGGACCTGAAGCCCACTAGGCCACGTTGCTGCAACTGTCAAAGATCCCTGATCTGCATGTAACTGATTTCGGGTGTCAGGACAGTGACCTCTAACGGCCTATGGTCGTGGCCCTGCCCGAGCTGCCAGTCGGGTGCACAATCGGGGCCAGGCTGAAAGTCGGGAACAACTTCTGGATATCGTGTCGTGCTTTTTCCCGTGACCCGGATCGTGCCAAATATTGTGTCGTGCCCAAAATCGGGTAGCCCTTCATAATATCATCTTTGGCTACCCGCTGCACTCCCGCTCCCTTCATTTGCTCGATGTGGACCCAGAGGAGCTTGGGCCTTTGTATAACATTGATGAAAACAATGTCACTATGTTCATTGAGATGAGAATTATAAACGTAAATCTTGGAAGTTTTGAATTTCCATTGCAGGTTAAAGAGACAATAAAGAGATTGTGGAAAAGGATGGGAAAGTCAAAGAGAAGACCAAAGACATTATGAGGCTAGTTTATAAGACAACTACATTGAAAGACTTTATGTCACATGTTGATTCTGTTATCAAGCAGTTCATCCCACATAATTACACAGCCAGGTGGCCAGCAGAACAATTCAAGAATTGTCTCCAATTGCTTTTAAAAGGTACTATGGTTCTGTTATAGATTTTACCGAGAATTTCTCCTTCAAAGTTCAACAGGAGATCCAGCGCACGCACTGGCATAATGACCAATGTTCGATATTAGTTCATATTACTTAAAGACACGCTGTAGATAGTGAGATCCCAGACATCAAGGTTGGGGACAGAAAAATTGTCAAAGAAACACATTTCTATATATCAGATGACAAGAAACATGACAGTTTGTTTGTGCAGCATTGTTTGCAAAGTCATCAAGATTTTTTGTTGAGCAAGGGAGTTAATTTGTCTAAATATGTGTTTTGGTTTGACGGGTGTGCTTCCCAATTCAAGTCTTCAAGAGCTTTCTACTTCTTAGGCAGATTCTACAAGTTGTACGGGATTAAGATGCGGTGGAACTTTTTTGCTTTATCACATGGGAAAGGGAAACACGTTGGTGCTGGAGCTGTCATAAAGAGGATTTTGACAGGTGAAATGCTTAAAAACGAGACACCCTTGAAAAATGCAGAAGATGTTGTGAACTTCTTTATTTGGTATTTTAGTTCCAAAAATTCCTTGAAAGATAAGATAAGAGAATTTTTAACGTCACGCCATATCGTTCTACAATATCTTAAAGGTACAAAGAACAAGAGTATTATATTCAACTCTAAAACTCTAGAACTAAATGCTTATTGTGATAAATGAGGAGGGGACCTGGATGAAAGGAAGTCTATTAGTGGATTTGTTTTAATGCTAGGTAGAGGGCCTATATCATGGAAATGCCGAAACCAAAAGCCTATTACAATGCCTTCGACTGAGGCTGAGGCTGAGTACGCTGCCACCACTCTTGTAGCAAAAGAAATCATATGGTATAGAAGATGGTTAACAGAGCTTGATATGAAACAACCCAGCTCCACTCAGCTAAGATGTGACAGTTTGAGTTGTATTGCAATGACGAAAAATCCAGTTTTACATGAAAGAACCAAATATGTGGAATTAGAGATGCATTTTATTTGGGATGTACATAATTCAGTTACAATATGTTGGAAGAGAGCAACAACTTGCTGATATACTCACGAAGACATCTGGAGACAACAAGTTTGGATATTTCAGAGATTTATTAAACCGCAAAAGTGCACACAAGTAAGGCAGTATCAGTCTGTCTTAAGGCAGTATCAGTCTGTCTCGCAAGTAAGATAATACTAGTGTGGGAAAAGGAAGGCTTCTATCTAAATCTGATGAAGTCACAACAGGACTCAAATTGAATACAACAGAGTGTTTGACAAATTAAAGGTATTATAACATGAAGGGGGAGTGTTGGAATGTCATGTTATAATATTGCTTGTTAGATTTCATATCAAGACTGGAAAGAGCAGACAGGTTATCTGATGAGCCCTATGTGAGAAGCATTGATGCATATAAGGGATTTTATCTTTGGAGACTGAAATATAAGGTACAGGCATGGGATTTTATCTTCCCATGTATAGTGTAGAAGCAGCTATTATAGAGATGTAGACGAACCTTCTAGTTGTAATTATATATGGTATGTAGATAAGAATTAAGAAGGTTTCAACTATTGGAAAGGGTGGTCCAATGAGAAAACTCTATGCATATATCGAGGAAAAAATAGCAGCTTGGATCTCGGCAACTCGGTCAATAGCTCAAAAAATAAAATAAAAAAGATGAAGCCGATTTGTGCAGTGGACCGATGTGTTCAGATTCGGCAAGTTGTGGTCGAGGTGTGCTTGGGCTGTTTTAGTATTGGAAGAGCAATTGCTATTCGCTATAGACAAGGGAATTAAGATTGAATGTATTAAAAGCGTGGAATTACTAAGCTGAATCATTGAAGATAATTGTGTATCATTGAATAAAGGAAAGGAAGGAAGGAAGGAAGGAAGGAAGTATATTTTAACGTCGTAGCACTAGCCAATACTCATTTACATTCTTGTCTTGATAATCATTGTGTGTCTTGCATTTTTTACAACATTGCCTTCCTCTAAAACCTCCAATACCTGAAGAGAGGAAGAGATTTGGGCAAGAGCCGAGCCGAATCGAAGAAAAACAACAAAAAAAACTTATGATCTGGGCTTGGAATCAGGGCCGTTCGGAAAAACCACCTTTGTGTCCGGAAAAACCACTTCCCGTTGTAGATATACAGGCTTCCTTCAAAATATAGGTTCCTCCATTTAGAAGCCTATTTGTTTTTATTTTATGCATCAATGGTTTACCATGGGTTTACCATGCACACAACTTATTTTTATATTAAACATTTTTTCCCCAACAAAACACTTGTAAAAAGCAATTGCAAATGTAATAGATAAATCATTTAAGATATATGCATTGAGTAGCTTTTTTTAAATAGATAATGTTTTACTTAATGGTTCTTATGTAGGCCAATTACAACATGTAAAGTGCAAACTACATTTCAAAGAGAAGGAAAATAGTCTTCAATTTCACAAACAATATTTGTTTCTTTTTTTTTGGCCGATTGTTGAGTTTGTCGGCACGTACAGTAAAATCCATATGACAAAAGAGGAGGGGGATGGATTGACATCGTTTACACGGATGGATTGACATCATTTACACAATCACATGGTTTATTGATAGATAGCTCAGATGGCACATAACCATTTAAACTGAGGGAATTGTAGCTTGGAGTTTTTGCACATATTTAATAATCTATCTGAAGCCATTTAATTGAATAATTTCATTCTAGAATACCCTGTACTGCAGAGAGGACGAAGAATGTCCATGAAATTTTGAAAATGCTCCATGCACTAAATCTTCTGGTATCAAGAATGTATCCAGTGAAAAAACCTAACACCGCAAAAAGAAACCAACTTCTCAATCGTCTGAACATGGTACTCATGATTAATGTCAATCCACGGATTCTCTGGAAGCAAATCTTTCAAATCTGCAGAATGGCGCTCCTCCACAAATCTGAGGGCCTCCTCAACCCGGGCTGTTCGGCGCTCCAAAGCTTTCCTCTTAATCCAATCGGAGAAGCCCGGACGCGTGACATGAGAGATCATGTCTCGGCCTCTCCAAGCAGTACGTACTGAATTAGGGGCAAGAGGCCTGGCATCAGGGGACGCATCCACGGCCACTCCAGGCAAGGCCTCACCCGGAGCCTGCTGTGTTCCATCCGACTGCATGCCATCCACCAGAGCATCTCTTACAATAGGAGCTACACTACCCAGCCCTGTAGGAGCCTGGCCATCACCACCTCTCCCTGAATTACCGGTACCGATCTCTGATATGGATCCAGCAGGCTAGTTAGCCGGTGTCAATATCCCCCCTGCACAATCCAGCCCCCTGGGAGCAGACTTTGGCGAAGAACAAGCAACATTCTCCACTGAATTATCATCACCACGCAAAGGAACAACACCACACTCAACCATACCAGACCGAGCAGCAGCCCCAACTGCTGTAACTGCATTCTCAGAGTCCATGGGAGGCTGAATCAGCCCCCTGGGAAGAGCAGCAGCCGCTGCAGGGCCAGAACCCGACCCCACAGACACCCCAATCATCCCCGAGTCAGTCTCCAATGGAGGCATGCTTGTGGGTAACAACTCCGGCGAAGCCGGCGTAGCCAAAACACAATCAATCGGATTCAAATTGGATTGAGAGGAACAATTCACATACCTTTCAAGCGAAGGTGTACCCAGAACTCCCTGCATCTCGGTCAGGAGGTGTCTTCTATCCTCCATGGTATCTACAACCCCATCCAAAACCTCTGTGCGTGCACCCAAGCAAGCCTCCACCCCATCAGAGCGATTGCTGCTGTGCGAATCCGATCCTTGGGCAGTCGCCTCCACCCCTTCCATATCACTGCAATGTTGATTCTCCGATCCATGGCCACCTTGCAGGCCGATTTCCTCATCCAACCCTTTGTTCTTCAAATTCAAACCCTTCTCCATCAAACTCTTCCGCCTGGCCAGATCCCAGGGCTTCAGCCCCAAGCTAATTGCGTCCAGAGAAAGCCGGATCTCCTCTACTTGTCTAGCAGGGGCCATAGCTCCGCTCCCAAAACAGATCGGATGAATTCTGCTGGGAGCCTACAGCACCCAGCCGGCACCGCTTTTCGTCAACCGCATATCTCCATTCCATTCTTTGAAATTCTTGCCCAATAACTTTTTCATTGTTATGTTTGAAGCAGAGTCCTCGGTTCGTCAGCTGGTGAGTCGAGGGGTGGATGCTTTGGGAGGTGCTTATGTGCTCTATCAGTATTACACTCCGGGCATGTCCACCAGTTCTTTGACCGCGGTCAAGATCCCCTGTTGGTTTTAGATTGAGGATCTACCGCCGGACATGATGGTGCCTGAGTTTCTGGTTGCCATGGCTAATGGTTTTGGGGTCCATCTAGCACACTCTATCGTGCAGGTTCCCAAGATCTGTGTGGCTCTACCTGCTCTGCAACCTTTGCCCACTTCCCTTCCAGTGCGAAGCGGCCCGTGGCATTTCTTGTTTCGGTTGAAGCTTCTGAATGGCGCTGAGATCCAGCGTATGTTTCCCTCTATTGAGTTGCTGGGTGATCCTGTATCTTTGGAGGATGAGGTCCCAGTGGCTCGTGATGTGTCTATGGAGCAAGGTGTTGAAGCTGAGGCATTTGCAGACACGCGTCAGGAAGTTGAGGCAGGTGGTGGTGGCCTTACGGACGGGTGTCCGGAAGTGGCGGTAGGTAATGATGGCCCAGGGAGGGGCCGTGGTGCTTTTGTTGGGGGTCGCGGGGGTTCTGTTATAGGCCATGGAAGTTATATCCGGGGCCGTGGGAGTTCTGTTGTAGGCCGGGGCAGTTGGGGTACTAGTCGTGGTGCTTATAGTGCGGGTCGGCGTGGTTTGGGTGGGCTTTCAGACAGGTGTCTGGAAGTGGAAGCAGGTGGTGCTTGCGGGCTTGCAGACAGGCATCTGGAAGTGGAGGCAGGTGGTGGTGATGGGCTTGCAGACAGCTTCCGAAAGTGGAGGCAAGTATTGGTGGGTTTGCAAACGGCCGTCCGGAAGTAAAGACAGGTACTGGTGGACTTACGGACAAGCGTCTGGAAGTGGAGGCAGCTGCGAGGGAAGCCAGGAATGCAGGTGGGGGCCGTGGGGGCTCGGTGGGTCTGTGGTGGTCTTCTTGTGAGAGGCAGGGGATTATCGTATGATGGGGGGGTCAGAGGGCCAGAGGGGCGCCCTGCCTCCCATCGTCTGTCTTGGGCAGCAGAGGTGGAGCATACCTCCTTCATCAACCCTCTAGCTCTTGATGTTGGTCTTGAGGAGTTGGATGGTCAGGCGGGTGGGCATGTGGAGGTTGTTTCTTCCCCTCTGGAATGAATAGGGCCATTTTGTGCTGGAACGTGCGGGGGTTGTGGTCCTCCAGTGGTAAGCGGGCCCCGGCCTCATTGGCACTCCGGCAGATGCGGCCGGACATCATCTGCCTGCAGGAGCATAAGTGTCACAGGAGGGATATGTCTAGATTGTTGAATATGGTGGGGCGCTAGTTTGCAGCTGTTGCTTCTTCTCCAGGGCGCACTAGTGGGGGCACCACGATTGCTTGGAAGATGGACGTACCAGTCACGTACTCTGCAGCGGATAAGTTTGGTCATTGGACGATCGTTAAGTGGCTAGAGGGTGGTCAAGAGTGGGGGATTGTTAATGTATATGCTTCGAATCAGCCGTCTCGACGAGGGGCGTTGTGGGCCACTATCCGGCATAAGTTGCGCAGCCTTGGGGGTCTGCAGGTTGCGTGGTTGCTATTAGGGGATTTCAATATGGTTGAAGGAGTGGTGGATTGCACTGGCTCGGGCACGCAGGTGGTGCAAGGCTTCGAGAAGGATCAGTGATCCCGTCTACTGCAGGATGTGGCTATGGTGGAGGTTCCAAGTGACTCTTCTTTCACCTATTGTAATCGACAGATTGGAGCAGGCTGCGCGTATGCTAGGCATGTGCAGTGTTATGGTTCTCCTCTTGCCCTAGATAGTGTGCCCTCTTTGCATAGGCGTAATATTTTGGCCTCTTCGGTCTCTGACCACTACCCTCAGTTGGTGGCGGGGGGGAGGGATTGTTGCTCCTCGGCCCTCTAGGACAGTGTTTCGGTTGAACACCCGGCTCTTGAAGGATGCGGATTTCTCGGCGCAGTGCCAGGAGGTGTGGTTGGACGCTTTCGCCTCTCAGGGTGGTATGGCGGGTATGGTGACAGCGCTGGCCAGGGTGAAGCGCTTTGCTAAGGAGTTTGGGAGGCGGCGAGTGCAGTTGGAGCGGCAGGAGCTGCATGCCCTCTATCAAGAGTTGGCACGGATTCGGGTGCATCCCTCGGATGGTGTTAGGGAGAATACTGTGCTGCAGCGCATCAGTGCTCTGAAGCAGGTTAAGGTCCGGGAGGCGCGTGTGAAAGCATGACTTATCTGGTTGAAGGAAGGTGATACGAGCTCGTCTGCATTTTTTCGTGCAGCAAGGCAAAGGCGTTATACGGCTTCTATGGCCTCCCTCGCCTTGCCTGATGGACGGACATTGGAGGATCCTGCCGAGCTGCGGCAGTCTGTGCATGCCCATTTTTCTGGATTTTTTGCGCAGCGTACACTCCCCTATGAGCATGAGATGCAGGAGCTTGTTTTGGCAGCTGTAAAACCTTCCATTGCGCCTCACCAGAGGGAAAGCCTGGAGTGGCAGCTCTCGCGAGAGGACCTTGCAGAGGCATGCATGTATATGGCTAAGGATAAGTGTCCGGGGTTGGATGGCATTCCAGTTGAGTTTTTTCAAACTTATTGGGAGTGGGCTGGTG